>OVAN01003593.1:0-28528 GCA_900406275.1 Anastatica hierochuntica
GTTAGGATAAGTGACACGCCGTTCTCGGGTTAGGATGAGACGGCTGTTACAAATAGAGTGTAGAGTGTAAATTATACTCTTACTACTGTAATAAGAGATTTTTTGTTTAAAAATTAGATAGGTTCTACCCGTGTAACACAAGCCGTGTTATATGCGAGATGATCCATTTAAAATATGTTTTGCAAAACTTGATTATAAAACACATGTAAAATCATGAATATTAATATACGATATATTGTTTTTTATTTTAAAATAGTGTATATATAAATTACTAATAGTTATTTTATTTTTCGTAAAATTAAGTGAAGATATGCAATACATTCAAACATTTTATTTTAACTTCGATATTAGATCTCTAATATAATACTTTATTTGTAAAACTTTTAAAAATTTAATAGATGAAGAGAAATTAAGAATATATGGTAAAGTGATTAAAAATTTACCAGTATTAAATATCGAGTGAATCGAAGTAACAATAAAAAGATTTTTAATTTTACGACGTCAAAAATAATAATAATATAAGAATTAAAAAGATTATAAAGGTAGTCTTCACCAATTTGACACACAAAAAAAAGAAAAGAAAATTAAAGTAGTTTTTTATTCACTACTTTTCAAAATATTTTTTTTGGTTTTTTCTCGGTCAATTTCTTTTAAGTATTTTAGTAAAATATGGTATCTGTTTGGGGGTTTTTTGGGGATTCTTCGATGGAAAAAACAAGAACAAGGTTGTCGATGGATTTTTAGAGTTTTGAGAAAGAGATGAGCGAAAGAGACAGAAGAGCGAAAGAGACAAAAGTAATGTAAAAAACTCTTCAGTTTTATTGAATAAGAGAGATGGATTATAAGTGTATATGTTGATCAAATTCTCGGGGGTCGGATCATTGAATTAGGGTTCTTTCCCTTGTATTTATAGCCTTCGAATTAGAGCATTTCCATATATTTTATGGATAACTTCTATATTTGAATCAATCTTACAATGAAGAATATTTTCCTAGATTCATTAAGGCATTTGTCCTTATCTCTTAAGATTTTAGACCGATTAAGAGGATATCTGTCCTACCTCGGCTATGACCTCGGCTTGGCATGGTGTCATTGGCTAAGGCATTGGTTTTCACCTACAACTAGGAGGTTTGTTTATATCTCCTTGGTCTAGGCTATGGTCAGACTCTAAGGGAATAATATTACCTCCAACAGTTGCCCCCCACTCTTCATTTTCCACGTGTGGAATTTGAAGAGCAGATCGTGTCTTAAGAGATTTCAGTTCATACCTTAGTTTGGTATCGACTTTGTAAAAAGTAAAAAATAAGAGTAGCTCCAACCATGGCTCTCCTTGTTATGGCTTCATCCTTGATGAGTCTCATTAACGCTTGACGGGCCGCATCTTTTTAGATGAAATCTTGAGCTTGAACTTCATGGCGTAATCTAGGATTCTCTTTTGTCGTCGGTCCATTACCGCTAGGGTTAAATAGGCGGAAAAGTGATGAGTCTTGGTCATTTCATCTTTTCTGCTTGTCTCCTCTAAGTAAGATTAGGGTTTTGTCTTGAAAGGCCACCACTTTCTCTTCTTTTTCCGGTAAGTCTTTAGCATATTTTCGGTAGATCTGGCTTTCTTTTACCCGTAGTAGTGATTGCGTCGAGGCGATGGCAGTAAATCTTCGATTTTGACTTAGGGATTTCACCGTTTGATGATCTTTTTCGTGGATCCTCGAGCGGTTTCTAACCATTTCTCTTTTGACCTCGCAGATCTCCAACGGTTTCCGTCGTTCACATCTCTGTCGCTTCAACTCCTAGTATTAAGGTAACACTTTTCCCTGATCTCCATGGCGGATCATTATGCTTTAGCCATCTGATCCCTTTGAAAAACTTGTAGAGATCGCCTAAGTATGACTTTTAGCGTCTCGCCATCCGTTTTTATAGACATGCAGCCTGACCGTTTTCTCTACTGGCTTGAAGGTGCGAGATGAGATTATCAAAGGATTGACTTCAGAGCCGTTTAAGAGTCTTTTAGGCTTCCCCAAATTCGAGGGTTGCCTCTGGATTTTCTCTGTTGTCCAAGGATGGAGATCATGTTAGGATAAGGAATCAAGGCCAATGCTTCGTGCCGATATATCCATGGTGCTTCAGAATTGGCCTGAAGGTGTACAACACCTGTCGTAACGGAGTGACAACCTTCGAAATCTTCCATCGAGCTAGGTAACGATGGTGGATCATTTCCTTTGCTACTGCCATGGCTATACGAATGGAATTCCACATTGGTGATCTTCTCGTGCCGTGCTGGACATCTTTGGTGCTTCCCTTGGATTTAACGTTGTCAAGATTGTCCATGACGAGGACTAACAGAGTGAAGATGGCTCTCCAGATTGAAGATGAGCGCATCAGCACCAAAAACTATGGTCGGAAGACGATGGAACCCTTAGTACGGTTTCCTCGCCATTTCGGACCATCGCGACCACAACAACCACAATGGACGGGCTTGGGTCCCCTTGGACTCTTCGGGGTCTATTGCCGCCATGGCAATAGAAGGACTCGAGTGTTCACCAGGTTGTGGGTGAGTCTCCCCCGTAGGCGTCTCTCTCTCCGATCCTTGGCTCTGGTGTTTATATTCTAGTCTGATCTGATCTACTAGGGGGATGCTTGATGTAACTCATGGGGTGGATTGACTTTTGTTGATAGGCACTTTAGGTCCAAGGAGGAGAGGCGTCCTTAGCTTCAACAGAAGTCCTCAAGGGCATTGCATGGCTTCTCACCTTAACTTAGTCGTTAGGGATGTACAGATGAAACCCAATGTAATAGCTTTCATTCTTCTGAGAAGATTCTTTGTAATATTTGGCTTTGTTATTGTTCCTTTGTAAGGACATTTTTGATGATGTAATAAAATCCACAGACTCCTTCGCCTTTCGTTTATTTATTATCAAAACTTGTCATCATGGCTTTCTATCGCATCTGACTTGGCTTCCACTACTTTGATCCATTCCTTGCCTTAACCTTGGCTCTAGGTCAAGAGAATCTGAACAGACTTCCGAGGTAACCATCGTCTTTGAATACGAGATATAAATACCTTTTTAAATGACCTTCTGTTCACTATTTCAAGAAATCATAACAATCACCTTATTCCAAGGATATCATTCCCGCCAATGGTGGCCATGGCAAACCTTATTACTATTTCAAGTGGCAAAAGTCCTGATACCCTCAATGGCTTTTTATTGAAGGGCCATTGGAGTCAGCGAATGTTATTTTGACTTGTATGCGTTGGTTTCGTCCAACACCATATTTTACCCTATGTGGGTTTCTTTGTGGGTGTTGAACTTGTTTTGGATCTTTGCGCCTTTGAGCTTGTTCTTAGGTTGTTTGGCCTCGAAACCCTTTGTATCTTTGAGCTTCGAAACTTTAACCCTGACAAACCACTAGGGTATTTATCATGTTTTCAGCTTGGCTTCTTCTTGCTGCTTTTCGCTCCCTCAACCTTTTTATTGTTTGGTCATCTTCTTAGTTTATTATCTTGGTAGACATGCTCTATCGAGGAGACGACGAATCAATATTCTAGTCTAGGTGAACCGCAATAGTTGCCTTTGCTACAAATGGGTTTGCGCTGGTTGCGCTAGATCATCTCCATACTTCTTTCTAAAGGTGTAGACTATGGATCCTGGATTCATCTTATCTGATCTTCTCAGGCCCATGGCAGAGGTTAGCTCCTTGCGTTCTCTTCCGAGTTACAGAGATTTCTTGCTCTTTGGGCATGATATCTAGATTTATGGGGCTTTCGGTCTTGGGCGGCTGAAGCACTCATAGATGTCGGTTCTGGCCACAGTATTGGGGCCTAGAAATCCATAGCTTTGGTAGCTCCACGATCTTTTTGTCGTTGAACCTGCATTCAAAGAAAACGTGGGGCACATGGCCCTTGTGGACTATGGTCTTTAGGGCATTAGATTTGTAAATTTTTAAATTTGATATCTAAGCCCGCGGGCACATGACCTTAGAGAACCAATAATCTATAATGGTCTCAACCAAGAGTAATTGTGAGGCATCAAGCCCTTAGTGAACCATGGGTTCAAATCTGTCAGACTACGAAAGTATGTTTTTGTGAGCTAAGGTCCTGCTAATTTTACGTCTTATGAGTCGCGAATTTATAAACGTTTAATTAACAAGTCATAGTCTCGATTGGGATCTATGTTTTAATACATCGATCGGTGGGCACACTTGCCTCTCGGCACAAGGCCTGCTTGGACATTTAGTCCCTGGGCCGAAGCCTTATTGACACGTTGTGTCAGAGTTTTTGGTAGCTTTATTGTGACCGACAAATTTTAACTTTTTCTATTAGTCGCGTACTAGGATAGACAAGGGTGCAAATATTCATTAGTTTTGCTAACTCATAATTTCGATCAAATTGCATCTACCACTGTTAGGAGCCCTTCGCATTTTGCCATGCCTTTCAACCATGGTTTTTAGGATCACGTCCGCATTAGATGGACCATAGTTAGAAGTCCATCTGCATACCGTCATGGCCTTTCAGCCATGGGCTTTAGGATCCCGTCAGCATTATATGGATTTTTTTTATTTTATTTTTTTTTGCACAAGGCCTTAGTAGATTCCTAAAGAGTTTTTCAAAGATATATATATTTTTTCTTCAAAGGAAATCGTTTTTGTTTTCCTTCAAGAATGTGTTTCAAGACCCACAGTTTCTTTCGTCAAAGAATAGTGAGAGCTTTTATTACATAATTGTATTCTTAGAAAAACGATGGCCATCTCATGGCTCAGAAGAAGCGCCAAGGCTTACGCCAAGGCCTTCTTGCTTAGAAGTGGTATTCCAGCTGTGGAGGGAATTCCGAGTGTTCCGTCATTTCGTATCGCCGTGCTCTCTTCAGGCTCGTCTCTTGCCTGTGGCCTTGCCCCCCTGACCGGTATGCAGCATTATTCTTTGAGGGCTGATTTCTTTGTGCAATGGCTCGGCAGAGATATCCATGGTTGTGGCCATTCAACGGGGCTTTGGAGCGATAACTCAAAGGGTCGTATGGTAGCATGAGCGGACCCATTCCTGATCTCCTCCGATCCCCCTTATTCCCCAAGGTGTTGGAAATTTCAAGGATTGATGTAGAGTTGATGGAACAACCTTCATATCATGTACCCAATGCCTCCCCATTATTGCGTTGTACGCCGAGGAGCAATCCATAATGAGGAACTTGATCCTTTGGTTGACACCTCTGACGTATACCGGTAGGATTACTTCTCCCAAAGTCTGCTTTACTTCGCCACTCAATCTGACTAGAGAAGTGGACTTTCTGGTGATCTCTTCTTCATTTAGTCCCAAGCCTTCAAATACGTTGGTGAAGATTACATTAGTGGAGCTGCCATTGTCAACGAGGATGCGACTCATGAGACAGTTTGCAATTTTCAATGATATCACCACGACATCGTGATGCGAAGTTATCACTTCCCATTCGGTATTAGTGGTGAAGCTTATCATGCCAGAGCCATCTTCGTGTTCTTTGTTGACCGCCTGACATCTACTCAATAGTTGATCTTGGCAGCGCGAGTGCTACTCTTGGCAGCAGAGATTGTCACCCCGCTTACTTTTGATCCTCCAACGATGAAGTTGACGTCATAACCATGCCTTGGCGAATCAGGCCTTGGCCCAATGGGAACGTCATTCTTGATATGTTCATGAATGAGCGCCCTTGGTTTGTCTGAGAGGAACTCTCGTAGATATCCATTCTGAGCAACTAATTAACTTCGAACCTTAGCTAGAAGCAATCCTTCGTTAGGTGACTGTGGTCGTTGTTAAAATCGTACCACTTAGATGTGTCTCTTTTGTGCTGGGGGCCCGCATCTTTACATGCCACTTGACTTTTTCGGTTAGACGTCCTAGCTCGATCACTATCTCAGGCGGGGATATCACCATGCTAGACATGTCGGGCCAAGTCATAGACATGTATTTCTCGTGCTCAACTTTTGCTAAGGGCTTTGGCCAACCTCTAGGGCCACCCTTGGCAGAGTTTTCAGGTCCAGACTTAGCGTTAGATTTATCATCCCTGGTGGTCTTGGAGTTACCATGCCTTTTGGGATGATTTTTCTGCGCTAGTTGGGCCTAATTGGCTGGGTCCTCCACCCATTTAATTTGGGGTCAGGCTTTAGAGAGTACGTCCTCCATGGTGTGGCAGGGATATTTGGTGAGGTCTTTATACAGGTCACCATCGTTCAGCTGTCCTTGCCTAAAGGCTGAGATGGTCGTGATGGAGGCGCAGTTAGGAACCGACACCTTCACCCTGTTAATCGATGGAGATACTCCCTTAAGCTTTCATCTGGGGTTGCTTGATTCGATAGAGATCGTCAGAGTCACGTCTCAAAACTCGACTGCTAGTGGATTGCTCGACGAAGCGATCCATTAGCATGGCGAAGGAGTTAATGGAACCGTTGGCTAGGTTGGTAAGGCATCACTAATTATAGAATATATGAACAATGTTATAAACTAAAAAGTTAAAATTGCTTACCCTATAACATAATACGAAAAAATAGAATGATTGTATCATGTCGACATACAATATATGAATGTATGAAAAACAAATAATATCCACCACCTATAAAAAGAAAAAAAATTACGTATACATAACTATTACATATAATTGTAATATATAATTAAATAAAACAAATTAAACTTATGAAAAGGTAAATTAGATATAATGAGGTTAATTAGCTATAATATGTTGAATTAAATGTTTGAGGTGCATCACCTAATTACACATTATACATGTAACTCGATCTTTTATGGAGACAGGTAATTAAATGGGATGCATAATATGATTACACATTGTTGAAAGCAAGTAAAAAAGACAATTGAAACCAAATTGAGAAAATTGTTACAAGAAATTTATTTTTCAATTGTTTATAATTAGAGAAAAGTGAGTAAATTTTACGGGGAGTGGTAATAAAACTAAAATAAATTAAAATATATGGTAGATATTTGAGGGTTGTATTAAAACATATGAAATACATATAAAAGAAAAGTGGTTCTATATGAAATATTACGTCTATTTTACACATATATGAAAAAATCTATATATTTTTATATAATTAAAATCTGAATTTAGTATTTAGTAGAAACAAAAAAATTTACACAATATTTTTGTTGTTGAAAATAGAGAAAAAAATTAATTGAAATAGGAAAGAAAAATTGAGGAAACGTAGGAGAGTGGTGATTAGGAGAATAATTAAAAATACTACATATTATATGAGTTTTGTGTTGTTAGAAGATTATACCATTAATTAATAAAATCCTTGACAATATTAGATCATAATTCTCAAAAGTAAAAAATAGTTCTCCTCAGGAAAAAAGAGCCTAGATGGGAAAATGTAACAAGAGTGTCATCATTATTGTACTAGAAACATCATAAAATAATGTTGACAAAAAAAAACATCATAAAATAATATCATCGTTTTTTTCGAGGTCTATAATTATATACGTACGTTTCAGAACTCAACAGGTGTCATAATTATTCACTTTCTATACCAGAAAGACTAAAAAGAATATTTTGCGTGTAGACAGAAAAAGGTGAATTAAAGAATCGTGCTCGTCCGTAACGGTCGTGGGAGAATTAAAGATATATAAAATTAGACAATTAATAAACTCAGTTTCTACGAGCAAAATTTTAGTAGATTTTGTTAATACCTCATCTTTAAATTGATCAGGAAGTCAGTAATTGTGGCTGTGGATTTGCTTCCCCGGCCATGACTCAATTCCTATATAATTGTTAATAATAAGATCCAATGAAAAAATTCATAAAATTAGGCACCTTGAAGTTAATTAGATTTATACCAGGAATATGAGCAACGTTTGGCTCTGTATAGTGACCATTAGTAATGGTCCATTACAAACGACGACGGCATCAAAGATCTCATTGTCGGAGAAACCACTGGAGTTTTTTGACTGGACTCTCCATTTTCCGTTAACTGGCTCAGCTCGAACAACCTCCGTTTCGAACCGGACCATCTTGTCGATTTCGTACTCTCTAGCAAAATCTTCAAGATAAGCCAGAACTTCTTTGTGACTCGGATAACGTCTCGAGTCTCTCGACACATCATCAACAGGCACGAACGGGAATTCTCTGAAGCCCATACATTCTCTCGGGAGATTGGTCCGGAGAGATTCGTACACGCTCGAGTGGACTATGGATCGGGTCGGGTCAAGGCTAAGCGGGTCGGTTTCATTTTGTGGTGTGTAAACCCAAAGGCCTCCCACTTGCTTCTCACGGTCAAACACGACCGGAGTGTGACCTTCACGACGGAGCTCTCGGGCCGCTACAAGACCGGCTGCTCCAGCTCCGATCACTGCCACGTGTCTTGAACTGATTGTATTTGCAGCTGGTGCCATTTGTCAAACTTTAACTCGATTATTTTTTTTTTCTATGACTATGAGTAGTAATGTTTGTGTAAGAGATCAAATGGTTTCAGTGGGCTTTATATTGAAGAAGACGGGTAAGAAACGTGACATAACAGAACCCTGTATAATTATTAAATCCTTTCTAAAATGAATCCAATACTATATATATATATATATATAAGTGTTGTTCGTTTTGCAGACGCAGCCTCTTGCGGCTGCGGTTGCGGTTGCGTCTGCGTCAATCTCGTTTGATTGTTGTTCGTTTGACAGACACAACCGCAGGCGTAGTCACAGCCACAAGAAATTGTTCGTTTAAAAGACGCAGAAAGTTGATGTACCCGCAGACGCAACGTCCAGACGTAGCGTCTAGACGCAGTACCGGCGTCAATGAAACGAATAAACTTTTATGTAAAATATAGACGCAGACGCAACCGGCAGAAAGCTGCGTCTACCAAACGAACATCACTATAATATGTTATGTCTGCCGCAGCCTGGCTGCGTTATACGAATTAAAGAGCTTAATCAGCCGTCTCTAAAGACACTTTATTTATGCGACGAGAACTTATAAAGAGATTAATAATCAGTTAGTATCCACGTTAACCATTGTCCGAAGATCTTTTGGCTCATGCCCCTCTATGTTGATCACAGTCTGAAATATTTTCTTCTTTACTCCTTGGATTCCTCGATTTGTGAGGATTGCCGACAATTCTGCTACGATCTTTATTACTTTCTTGTTTTGCTGCTTCTTCCCTTACTTGTACCTTATCTCCCCTTTCCTTATGATCCAAATTTCCAAAAATCATCCAACACATTTCCTTTCTTACCTAAAAAATATTACAATTTCATTCTCAATGATAACTAAAAATTTTTTTTTTGCATTCAAAGACTCTGAGCCATCTCTCTCCGACGAACACCTCCCATCCTTGAGTTTTATACATCGTTCGTTGCTCATCCGACGTCGTTGAAACAAATGGCTGACCAACTATTACTTGCTATTCAATCTATGAGACTTGATGATGATGAACCGATCACATTGTCGGATAGTCCTCTTTTCAAACTTTTCAGAGACGGTTCCATAAGCTTATGGGGCAGGTTCTTGAACCCGGTCGCTCAACCCATGGACAAGATGATTGAAGCTATGGCTCGCATATGGCGTGTTAATGACCGAGTGAAGGTAATTGCCCTCTCATGTAACCGTTTTCAGTTCATCTTTCTACCTGAAGAGGATCTTGTGACTGTTTTGAAAGACTGTCCTTGGATTTTCAATCACTGGATGATGCTCATAGAACGAGGGGTGCCATCACCTCCAACAAATTTAATCACATCCTTTGAAGTTTGGGTTCAAATTAGTAATATCCCGAGGATCGTGTTCACTACTCACACTATTAAGCGTCTTAGTGAAACTCAAGAAAAAATGATGGAAGTTGACTATGACCCGAAGTTGTCTCAGAAAATAGAGTACGTTCGGGCAAGATGCTTGAATATCGCGGAACAAGATTATACATCAAAGTTGTTGAATCTCACTGATGGTGGCTATGTGGTCATCAAGGTTGAGTTTGTAGGGCTTCGAAAATGTTGTTTCACTGCTACCGTCTCATTCATGAGAATTAGGCATGTCCGCTTCTGAATAAACAGAGTATGCCTGTCAATAATATTAATTCTGGTCCGCGTTCCACAGAGAATACTAGTAACTATTGAGGATTAGTATGATATTAAAACATTTGATAAGTCTAAGTAGAAAGATAGGGTTGTATCCCTAATTCTTTGGGATTTAGTATCTATCTCTTTGAGCTTCATTGTTGTATAAATATGTCCTACGTGAATTCAATAAAGGCAGATCAGTCGATACACATCTTTTTCATGGTATCAGAGCAATATTTTTCTCTTCCGCTGAAACTCTAAAATATTGTACGTGAATTTTTTCTCGCTCTGTTTTTCCGATATAAGAAAACAGAGACTCTTTTACAATCATGGCAGGAGAGTCAAGCCCTACCACGGTTTCTTCTTCTTCTCTTTCTGAATCTAGGTCTTCTGACGCTATTGTTATCTCTCCTTACACGTTGTATGCATCGGATAATCCGGGTGCTGTGATAACTCCTGTTTTGCTCAATGGTGATAACTATATTGAATGGGCTTCGGAGATGTTGAATGCCCTTCAAGCCAAGCGCAAAACAGGGTTTATCAATGGTACCTTGCCCAAACCTGATGAGAATAGCCCTGATTTTGAAAATTGGATGGTGGCTAACTCCATGATTGTCGGATGGTTGCGTTCTTCTATTGAATCAACTGTTCGATCGACTGTTGGGTATATCACAGATGCACATCAGCTGTGGATCGAATTAAAGGGACGTTTCTCCGTGGGAAACACCGTTCGACTCCATCAACTCAAAGCTCAGCTTGCCGCGTGTCGACAAGATGGACAAACTGTTTTGCAATACTATGGTCGACTCTCTTCCTTGTGGGAAGAGTTGCAGGTGTACCAGCCATCTATCAGGTGTACCTGTGGTGCGATTGGTGAGTTTGTGAAACAACATGATGATGAGAAGGTTCATCAATTTGTTTTAGGGCTGGATGATGTCCGCTTTGACAGTCTTTGCACGACAATTATCGCCACTGATCCCCTGCCTTCACTAGCTGAAGTTTATGCCAAAATTGTTCGTGAAGAACAACGCTTGTCATCTGCTCGTCTCCGAGAACAAACACATGAAGCTGTCGGTTTTGTGGCTCGACGTGATCAGCCAGAACCAGTCAGGAACACCACTCTCAATTCTTCGGCACGGCCAGATACACCATCTCTGCGCAGCCGTGATCGAAGCACCGTCTTGTGTACTCATTGTGGTAGATCCGGACATGAAAAGAAGGATTGTTGGCAGCTTGTTGGATATCCAGATTGGTTTACAGAACGCGGTGGTCGTCCACCTCGTGGTCGTGGCAGAGGATCTCCAAATAATGCGGGACGTGGTCGAGGGATGGTCAATACAGCACGTGCCACTTCCTCCAATTCTTCAAACTTTCCTGAGTTTTCACCTGAACAATGGCAAGTTTTGTCACAATTGGTACAAGAGAGAACAGGGGGTCAAGACAAATTGTCGGGTAAGAACAATTATGGTGACATTATCCTAGACACTGGCGCGTCTCACCACATGACAGGGAGTCTTTCTTTATTGTCACATCTTGAGTCTACTCCTCCCTGTTACGTGGGATTTGCAGATGGTAGCCGAACCATGTCTTTAAGTCAAGGGAGTCTTGTTGTTTCAGAGAATATTACATTGTCTGGCGTTCTTTTTGTGCCCAATCTCAACTGCACGCTTATCTCAGTATCAAAGTTACTTAAGCAGATTAATTGCTTTGCTGTCTTTACTGACACCTTGTGTGTGTTACAGGACCGTTCTACGAGGATTTTGATTGGAGCAGGGGAGGAACGTGATGGGGTGTATTATTTTGCGGATGTCAAAGCCAAGCGGATCTCAGATTCTGCTAGCATACATCGGTCTCTTCGTGTGGATGCGAGTTCGGATTTGGTTTTGTGGCACAAAAGGCTAGGACATCCATCTTTTTCGGCGCTTTCTTCTTTGTTTAATGGTACCTCAAAGTCTGCTTGCTTGACGTCCTGTGACATTTGTTTTAAAGCTAAGCAAACTAGAGAAGTTTTTCCTGATAGTAATAGTTCAATAAAAGATTGTTTCTCACTTATCCATTGTGATGTTTGGGGACCATACCGTATCCCTTCTTCTTCTGGGGCAGTTTATTTTTTAACTATTGTTGACGACTACTCTAGAGCCGTGTGGACTTATTTAATGCTTGAAAAGTCTGAGGTCCGAACAGTTTTGCAAGATTTTCTTGTTTTCACTGAAAGACAATTTGGAAAATCTGTGAAAATTGTTCGAAGTGACAACGGCACGGAGTTTACCTGTTTAGCGCCAATCTTTCGTAGTAAAGGGATTGTGCATCAAACTTCTTGTGTCTCAACACCGCAACAAAATGGAAAAGTCGAGAGAAAGCATCGCCATATTTTAAACGTAGCTCGGGCTCTCTTATTTCAAGCACAGCTACCAACTCGCTTCTGGGGAGAGGCTATTTTAACAGTGGCACACTTGATTAATCGAACACCATCAGCCCTTCACAATGGTCGTACTCCTTACGAAATTCTGTATGGCGAGAAACCATCTTTAGATCAGCTCCGGGTCTTTGGTTGCGCATGTTACACACATCGAGCATCTCGTGATAAGGATAAGTTTGGAGAACGGAGTCGCCTCTGTGTTTTTTTAGGATATCCCTTCGGTAAGAAAGGATGGACAGTGTTTGACTTGGAGCGTGGTGAATATGTGGTGTCTCGTGATGTTGTTTTTCGGGAAGACATCTTTCCTTACTCTGCTATAACGTCATCTTCATCGGCTCCTGCTTTATCATCTTTGTCAGGTCATGAAGATGAAGACTGGATCGTCTCACCTGTCTCTGTTCCTAGGGGGAGTACATCTCCTTCTCCCGTAGTTTCGAAGGAACAAACTACTTCTTCTGGTCTGGTTCCAGTGGTGGTCGGGCCTCAAACTTCTCCACAGCCGGTTAATGAGTCTTCTATACCAGCTGTTGAGCCGACTAACTCTGCTCCCTCGTCACAAGCTGTTGATACAGAGTCATCGGCAATTGTTACAGACTCACTAGCAGCTGATACAGAGTCACCCGCTCTGTCTCCAGATACACCGACAGCTCCGTCTTCACCTGAGTTGGGACGAGGTCAGAGAACTCGTGTTCCTTCGGTACGCTTGAGTGACTATGTCACGTACACTACTACAACAGTACAAGAACCCCATCGCACTTCTCCCAGCTCTACGTCACAATCCTCGGCAGACACAGGTACCTCTTTGGATCTCTTGACACAATTCTTATCTGATGAGTATATGTCTCCAGGTCATTGCGCCTATATTGCTACTATTCTTGCCTCTGCTGAGCCAAAAAGCTTTAAAGAAGCAATTCTTCTTGATATATGGCGTAAAGCCATGACCAAGGAAGTGGATGCACTGGAAATACAACACACTTGGGATATTACTGACTTACCTCCGGGAAAGACAGCAATCGGTAGTCAATGGGTCTTTAAAACAAAGTATAATGCTGATGGATCTATTGAACGTTACAAGGCGAGACTTGTTGTACAAGGGAACAACCAAATAGAAGGCGAAGATTATGGTGAGACGTTTGCCCCGGTCATAAAAATGACTACAGTTCGTGCTCTGCTTTGCTTAGTTGCGGCTAAACAATGGGAAGTTTTTCAAATGGATGTCAACAATGCTTTTCTTCATGGGGATTTAGAAGAAGAAGTTTACATGAAACTTCCTCCGGGTTTTCGTCACAAGTATCCAGACAAAGTTTGTCGTCTTCGTAAATCTCTCTATGGGCTCAAACAAGCCCCCCGGTGTTGGTTCAAGAAACTGTCTGATGCATTATTGCGCTTTGGTTTCGTACAATCTTACGATGATTATTCTTTGTTTTCATTTTCTCGCAAAGGTATTGAGCTCCGTGTTTTGATCTACGTTGACGATCTACTGATTTGCGGCAATGATAACTACATGGTGCAAAAGTTTAAAGACTATCTCAGTAGTTACTTCTCTATGAAAGACTTGGGTCGTCTTAAATATTTTCTTGGCATAGAAGTAAGCCGTGGACCCGAAGGCTTCTATCTTTCTCAGCGTAAGTATGCTGGTGATATTGTCGCAGATAGTGGCGACCTTGATTCTCAGCCTGTGTTCACACCGATAGAACAACACCATCGGCTGGCAGCAGATGATGGTCCATTGTTACCTGACCCGAAGAAATATCGTCGCCTTATCGGACGCTTGATCTATCTTCTTCATACGCGACCTGACTTGAGCTACTCCGTCCATGTATTGTCTCAATTCATGCAATCACCTCGAGAGGCACATTGGGATGCAGCTTTAAGAGTGGTCCGCTTCTTACGTAGTACACAGGGTCACGGCATTATGTTAAGAGCTGATCATGATCTTACCTTGACTGTTTATTGCGATTCCGATTGGGCTTCTTGTCCTCTTACTCGGCGGTCGTTAAGTGCTTACGTTGTGTTGTTAGGAGGGTCACCCATATCATGGAAGACTAAGAAGCAACGGACAGTTTCTCACTCTTCCGCAGAAGCCGAATATCGGGCTATGGCTGCTGCATTGAGAGAAATCAAATGGTTGCGGCGGTTGTTAACAGGTTTGGGCGCAGAACAAGCACAACCAGCTCGTCTCTTTTGTGACAGTAAGGCCGCAATACACATCGCGGCGAATCCAGTTTTTCATGAACGCACAAAGCACATCGAATCGGACTGTCATTCGGTTCGTGATGCCGTTCAAGCTGGCATCATCTCTACTCAACATGTCCGAACGAATGAGCAGTTGGCGGATGTTTTAACTAAAGCTTTAGGACGCGACAAGTTTCAAGATATCATTTCAAAGTTTGGAGTTTTCAATGTCCACGCTTCGGCGTGAGGGGGAGTATTGAGGATTAGTATGATATTAAAACATTTGATAAGTCTAAGTAGAAAGATAGGGTTGTATCCCTAATTCTTTGGGATTTAGTATCTATCTCTTTGAGCTTCATTGTTGTATAAATATGTCCTACGTGAATTCAATAAAGGCAGATCAGTCGATACACATCTTTATCAGTAACCAACGAGTTGCTCGAGTTTTGCCTCCTCCTGGGTTTCCACCATTATTCTCTACCTTATCAGATCAGAGGATGGCTCTGCTTTATGTGTCTCACACGGATCATACAGAGAGACAATAAAGGATCTACGGGTTCAACAATGGGCTGAGTATGAGAACATACGGGCACCTTTGAGCCAACGAAAAATCACTTTGAGTGAAACATGAATAGAGATAATATGTTTGGTTTTCCTAATGACGTTTCAAAGGATGTTAATCTCTTGGATGGTGGTTAGATAGCGTCTTCTTCAGCTATTGGGCATAACGAGAAGGAGAACCACGAGGTTACATCAGCATTAAGCGTTTATTCTGAACGGTTGATACAAGGCCAGTGGGGTTCCACATCAGCTCTTCTTTTGGCGCTTCCTTGGCTGGCAGTAATATACCCAAGAAGCAACGAAAGCGACGTCAACCATCGTGGAAACACAAATTGAGAACCCCACATGCCAACAAAGGCTTACTTGATCTTCAGGGTCATGCCGGCGATTCAAATAGTACTGTAATCACTCAACCTAAGAACAACGACAAGAGGAAGGCTTCATTTACGGTGGATCAAACCGTTTCCAAGTCTCCAAAACATATTGATAAGACATTGGCTTCTACTTCGAAGCCACTGCAGGATCAATGATCATTTGGAGTTGAAACTGTTAAGGAGCAAGAGCTACCGAGACAGTTGGTCGATGCTGTTTTTGGGTTTAAAAAATGATTTGGGATATGACAACTTAGTTACCGTAGAACCGATAGGATTAAGTAGGGGTTGTAGAAGGCAACACACGATTGAAAGATTATGATCACGCAAAAACTTAAAAATAACTCTCTTATTAAACACAATCTCAAAACCTTACAAAAGATTATGTTTGCCATAACTTGGCTATTTATATGTAAACCAAAACCTAACACTACTAGGAAATCTCATAACTAACTTATTCTAGATAACTCCTAGAAACTAAGTAAATTCCATTTTTATCCATAACTCGGATAAGGTCTTGGTTACTTGCTAATCAAGCTTATTCAACAATCTCCCCCTTAAGCTTGAACTCATTTCTTCTCAAGTCTCGAATTCCCATCAACTCTCTCATCTCCTGAAATTTGACTCTTCCCAATGCCTTTGTCAAAATATCAGCTTTCTGTTGATTTCCTGGAACATGCTCAACTTCAATAAGACCTTTCTCGACACATTCTCTTATGAAATGGAACTGGGTATGAATGTGTTTGCTTCTTCCATGAAACACGAGATTCTTTGTGAGTGCTATTGCAGACTTGTTATCCAATCGAATAACAGTCCTTTTACAAGGAATTCCCGTGATCTCACCAAGCAAATCCTGAAGCCAGACCGCCTGTCTAGCTGCCTCGGTTCCAGCCATAAACTCAGCTTCGCAAGATGACAACGAAACAGTCTCTTGCTTCTGTGAGCACCAGGTAACATGACTATCACCAAGGTAGAACACATGTCCAGTTGTACTTCTACCGTCATCCTGATCCACATTGTGACTACTGTCACTGTAGCCAACAAGTCTCTTCTCTGCCATGCTCGAACTCTTAAAAGTTAATCCAAATGTGATAGTACCACAGAGATACCTTAGGCAATTTTTAAGAGCAACTCCATGTGACTCCTTGGGTCTCTGCATGTATATGCTTAGCACACCAACACAAAATGACATATCAGGTCTTGTATGCAGTAAATAACGAAGACATCCAATAATTTTCCTGAAGTCCGTGGCATCTATGTCGCTCTCCTCTTCTTCCCGTGAAAGTTTGATGCCAGGTTCCATCAGTGCTTGGGCTGGATTACACTCGCTCATACCAGCCTCTTCCAAAATTCTCATGGCATACCGAGCTTGATTAAGAGTCACAACTCCCCTCTCTTGACTCACTTCTATTCCAAGATAATACGTTAACCGCCCGAGATCACTCATCTCAAACTTTGTGGACATCTCCTTCTTAAAATCGTTTATAATCTCCATATTTGTTCCTGTGACAAATAAGTCATCAACATAAACTGCAACAAGTAAAAGAGCTCCTCCCATTTATTTGCGGAAGACCGATGGCTCCTTCATGCATTTCTCAAATCGAAAACCTTTAAGAATGTTGTTTAGTTTCTCACTCCAAGCTCTAGGAGCTTGTCTTAGTCCGTAAAGTGCCTTTTTAAGCTTATAAACCTTGTTTTCATGTCCCTTTTGCTCATAACCTTCTGGTTGTGTAACAAACATTGTTTCTTTAAGTTCCCCATGAAGGAACACAGTTTTCACATCAAGATGATGAATCTCCCAGTTATTAGTAGCAGCAAGATTAATGAGTAAACGAATTGTCTCAATTCGTGCAACGGGAGTAAAAACTTCTTCGAAATCAACACCATGTTTTTGTACGTATCCTTTGGCGACAAGCCGAGCCTTGTGTTTGTTTATTGTCCCATCCAAATTTTTCTTAAGCTTAAAAACCCATTTTAAGCCTATCGGTTTAGCTCCGGCCGGAAGCTCGATAAGATCCCATGAATTCAGCTTTGTTATCGACGATATTTCGTCCTCACACGCTGCTCTCCACTCCTTTGATATCTTAGCTTCTTCAAAGGACCTTGGTTCATCATCCATACTTGCGAGCAGTAGCTCTGCTTCTTCCGTAACAAGCAAGTAATCATCTAGGTACTTTGGTTTATGACTCTGTCTCATTGACCTTCTTACTTCCGGTGGATTTTGATTCTGAGAATCAGCTACTTCTTCCACGTTATCTCCGCTAGTAGACACAGTCTCGTCATCATTCACTGTGTCATGATCAGCTATTTCTCGAGAATCGCCATTGTTAGGGTTTTCATGCTCTGTTTCGCAAGGTGAAGAAGATGACAATGGGTTTTTCTCGCGAGTATCCACCATCTCAGTTTGAGAAATCCCATGATTACCATAAACTCCAACTGCAATTTTAAAGCCACTATCTTCATTATTATTTTCAGACACAGAGCTCCAATTCCATCCTTTCTGCTCATCGAAAACTACCTCTCTGCTAACTATGACTTTGCGATTCTTTAGGTCATACATTCTATAAGCCTTACTTCCGGGTTCAGTACCAAGATGAACCAGCAATCTCGATCGGTCATCAAGCTTTCTCAACAGAACAGGGTCTGTCTTCGTGTATCCCAAATAGCCAAAGACACGTAGATGTTCGATATTTGGTTTCTTCGAATGAAAAAATTCATATGGTGTGTGATCATTCACCACTCGTGTAGCCACACGATTCAATAGATACGTCGAATGTCTCACCGCTTCTCCCCATAAGTAGTTAGGAACATTCATGTGTTTCATAATGGTTCGAGTCATCTCCATCAAAGTCCGGTTGCGTCTCTCGACAACGCCATTTTGCTGAGGAGTATAGGGAGCCGTAAGGTGTCTTTTGATTCCCGACTTGTCGCAGAAGGTGTTGAACTCATAAGACACGAATTCGCCTCCTCTATCGGTTCGAAAAGTTTGAATTCGGTTTCCTGATTCTCTCTCAGCTAGATTCTTGAACCGTTGAAATTTTTCGAATGCTTCTCCCTTCTCCTTTAGTAATATGGTCCACATATATCTTGAGAAGTCATAAATAAGTACAAAAATATACTTATTTCCAGCAGCTGTAGATGGAGTTATTGGTCCACATAAGTCACCATGGACAAGTTCTAGACTCACTT
This sequence comes from Anastatica hierochuntica, assembly GCA_900406275.1. NCBI lineage: Eukaryota > Viridiplantae > Streptophyta > Magnoliopsida > Brassicales > Brassicaceae > Anastatica > Anastatica hierochuntica. Next base: position 18,728 of record OVAN01003593.1, read on the forward strand.
TGGCACGAAACATAGTTGCTTGCAGAAACGATTGTCTTGTTTGCTTTCCTCTTAAACATGATCCACAAATTCTCTTCTCAGCTTTGATTTGTGGTATTCCAAGTACAAGTTTTCTTTGATTCATCGACTTTATCGTCTCCATATTAACATGTCCCAATCGCGCGTGCCAAGTGCTAAACTCATCTGTTGTTGTTGCGGCCAAACACACTGCATTGTTAACCTCCAATCGGACTTTATAAAGTCTGTTCCTTGACCTCACAGCCTTGGTGATAAGTTTGCCCTCTTTGTCGAGCATGATTAGCTCATTTCCCTTCATTCTTACGTCACAACCGCACTCAGTGGCTTGTCCAAGACTAATGATATTGCTTTTTAAGTCTGGAATAAAATACACATCCGCCATAGTTCTGATTCTCCCGTTTCTATCAACAAACTCAACCATTCCTTTCCCTTTAATATCTATTCTCAAGTCATCACCGAACCTAACCTTTCCGGTGATCATTTCATCAATAAACAAGAAAAACTTCTTATTTCCACTCATGTGGTTGCTTGCGCCGTTGTCTAGATACCACAAGCTATCATCAACTTCATACTTACTTGGCATGACCTTTTCTTCATTCAAGAAAACTACCTCATTTAGCATTAGCTCCTCGGCTTCCTGCGTTTGATCATTCTCAGCTTCTTGTGCCTCCTGAAGCTTTAATAGCCTGTCAGGACAATCGGATGCGTAATGGCCAAGCTTATCGCACCGATAGCAAGTAATTCTAGACGTATCTCTTGTGTTTTGTCCACTTCGTCCACACCCTCTTCCGCGAAAGAATCCTCTGCCTCTTCCTCGACCTCTCCCATCTCCAAATGAATTGTTGTTCTGTTGTGAGCCATACGAATTATTGTTCTGTTGCACACCATATGGATGAGTGTTCTGATGTGTTTCTCCATTAGAGGACTGCGCATAAAGCAGTTTGCTTTGATCATCATGTCCCTCTTCATCTTCACAAATTCGTTCTTCATAGGTTTTAATCCTACCTACTATATCTTCAAAGCTTGTATTTTTCAGGTCGAGGACTTGTTCTAACGCAGCAACAATATGTATATACTTCTTTCGCGGAAGGCTTTTGAGAAATTTTTTCACCAGCTTTGTTTCACCAATCTCTTCTCCTAGAGCCGAAGCCTTTGACGAAATCTCTGAAATTTTTCCCACAAAATAGTCAATTGTATCTGATTCCTTCATCTTGAGCCGATCAAACTCTGCCATTAGAGTTTGTAGTTTAGCCTCTTTCACCCTTTCAGCTCCAACATGCCTAGCTCTAATGGCATCCCACACCAGCTTTACCGAGCTCAATTCTCCCACCTGAAGAACTAAGGACTCGGGAATGGATTCAAAGAGTAAAGCCATCGCGGTATTATTCTTCTTGCTATTCTCGATCTGAGTTTCAACAACCTCCCATACCTCATGTACACGCAACACTACCTTCATCTTAATAGCCCATACGGTGTAGTTGGTTGCGTTTAATAGAGGGCACTTTACTGAGGTCGGTGCTCCTCCTTCGCTAGAGTTGTTGCTCGCGGGTGTAATGGCTCCAACAGTAGGTGTTGTGTCTCCCATGGTCGAGTTTCAATGAAGAAACGAAAGACTAGAGAGAACAAGTCACGAGAGAAGAAGTACAACGCTTTTGTACCTCCGGAAAACAGAGCAGATCGAGATTCTCTGTACTGTTTGTGTTACACGATGAATGGCTATATCACAAGTCGATTTTTAAACTTTTGTTAGCTCTGATACCAATTGTAGAAGGCAGTACACGATTGAAAGATTATGATCACGCAAAAACTTAATAACTCTCTTATTAAACACAATCTCAAAACCTTACAAAAGATTATGTTTGCCATAACTTGGCTATTTATATGTAAACCAAAACCTAACACTACTAGGAAATCTCATAACTAACTTATTCTAGATAACTCCTAGAAACTAAGTAAATTCCCTTTTTATCCATAATTCGGATAAGGTCTTGGTTACTTGTTAATCAAGCTTATTCAACAGGGGTCTTGTTTTTATGTGGAAATGGTGTTTTGATGTTGAAGTATTGTACTCTGATAAACGACTTATTGACTTTAAAATTAAAATGGGAGTTGCCTTCTTTTATCTCTCTTCTGTATACGATGATCTGATTGTAGCTAGAAGGAAATTTGTATGGGAAAATTATCTCGACAATTGGACTCTAAGGAAATGAAGCTTGGATCGTTGTTGGGTATTTTTTGAAGTCATGAATAATTTAGAAAAAGAGAGGTCCAGAGCGCGAAGATTCGACGTTTTGGGATTTTAGAAAATTGACAGATAATTATAAGATCAAAGTTGAAAAGCTCAGATGTTTCTTTGTCTTGCGCAGGTTTGCAAAATGATATGTGGATTCAGTGCCGTTTAGATAGGAACTTTGGTGATGACGAGTGGTTCCGCTTGTTTCCGCGATCTCATATGACTTATCTAGATATGTGGGTTCCAATCACATGTCTATTTTGATAAACTTCTCTTTGGAAAGTGAAGAACGTGGTAGAGGCTATTTCTATTTCAATAAGAGGATCATAAATAAGCATGGGATTGACGATGTCATAAGAAATGGATGGTATGGGTCAGGTTATGATCAAAATATCTCCATAATGGACCGGATAAGCAGCTGCAAGAGAGAGATATAATTTTGGAAACGATCTAATAATACCAATTCAACGAATCATATTAGCTATTTGCATTCGTCATTAGAGTGTGAGATCACCAAGAGTAATCCTAATAAGAATTTTATGATGCGTACTAAATATGAGTAGGCTCTTGTGTATCAGGATGAGGAAGCATTTGACAGCAACGGAGCCGAGAGCAATGGCTAAAAGATGGTAATAATAATACACGATATTTGTATAATTTTGTTAAGAATCGAAAAATCCAGAATAAAGTCTTGATGCTCAAAGATTCATAAGGAAGAGAACATTACTATGAGGACTCTAAGGGATCCATCGTTGTTGACTATTACAGAGATTTATTTACTAGTTCTAATCCCTTTTCTATGGAAGAGCTATTTCATGGCTTCAACCCGGGGGTGACTCTAGATATAAACGTCTTTTTGCCGACTCTAATTACTTATGAAGATTTTAGCTGATAGTGTTTCACATCAAAGGTGGTAGTGCGCTTGGAGCCGACAATTTCATAAGCGTTTTTACAAAAGTTTTTAGCACATTGTCGGACCATTTATCACCGTAGATATCTTACGCTTCTTTCATTCCGCGACTATGCCACCGGTTTGGAACCATCCACAATTGTTCTTACTCTACAAAATCACATCACTTACTCTTATGTCAGATATGCGACCTATAAGTTTGTGTTCGGTGCATTACAAAATTATCTTCAGAGTTTTATGTGGGCGGTTAAAGACATAAGAGTAAGTGATGCGATGGCGTGCATATCTACAGTCACATATTTTGTTATTTTGAATGTGAGACCCCATGGATTTAGCAAACCGGAGAGAGGCATAAGACATGGGGATCCTTTGTCTCCTTTTCTCTTTATCTTGTGTGCAAAAGCCTTAGTTAATATCCTCAAAATGACCGAAGCTTTTGGACGTTTAAATGGTATTAGACTTACTAGAGAGGGGCCATCGCTTCATATATGTTATTTGTCGACGATAGCCTCTTATTGTGTCGAGTAAATCCAGTGGAAAGCAAAGAGCTCCTTCGATGCTTGCACGTATACGGTGATGTTTCTGGTCAACATATCACCTCGATCGCTTTTGGTTCTAAAGTGGATTATAATACCAAAAAAGTGTACTGGGCATGCTTAAAATATCAAAAGAAGGTGGTGAAGGTTCACACCTTGGGTTAGCCAAATGTTTTAGTGGCTCCAAGCGTTGTTGAACTACATCCGAGAGAAAATACAATCTCGATTGAATGGCTGATTCGCTAAATCTCTCTTACATGGTAGGAAAAATTTTTGCTTGAAATCTTCACACTCTTCTTGTTTACGCAATGTCGTGTTTTCGTCTCTCAAAGGATCTTTGCACAAAACTATCTGGTGCTATGTCTGAGTTCTGGTGGAGTAGTGAAAAGACTAGAAAGAAGTTCCCATGGATCGTTTGAACAAATTTTGCAAACAGAAAAGCAAAGGGTGTTTCGGCTTTCACGACATTAGCGGTTTCAACCAATCATTACTTCCTAAGTAAGCATGGCACATTTGATCACAATAGGAGTAGCTATTGGCTAAAGTTTACAAATCAAGAATGAAAATGTCTTTGATTTCTGTGAGCCATGGTATGGTCGATGATAACACTATTATTTTACCGTTTTTAGTTGGATTTTTACTCATTTATTTGCAGGTTTTTAATACTTTTTCGACCTCTAAAGGTAGTTTTCTCTTATTTTAGGGACTAATCGGGTTAAATCATCAAAAATGATAGAAAAACGTGCTAAATGTACCTCATCCATATTACCAATCAAGTTTCATTGACGAATCATGAAGATGAAGGCTCAAACACTTGGGTTTTGCATTTTACCAATCTGGACAGATTCTGAGCATCAGAAATATCGCCATGAACGAAGGTCTTTCCTTCATTGGATTGTTCTTAAATTTGGTCATAAGTTGTAATTTTGAGTTAGATTTCAAATGAAAGTTGTTTGAAGTTATTTGGAGTTGTGACCGAGGAGTTATAGCCGTTTAAGCGAAGATAGGTATGTCTGTCTCGGAAATGAAGCAAGTGGGGCAAGATTGAAGCTGTGATTGGGGATGGAGTTGCCACCACCGACCGAGTGATTATTTTTGGCACACTCCAGTCACAGAGACATTTCGTGATTAGAGACATATTTCAACTAATAACTTTTGGTTCGCTTAACCGATTTTGATTCCGCAAGAACCGACATAACCAAGGACGACCTAAGGAACCCTAATATTATAAATAAGTTGTTTTTAGCCTTTAGAAAGAGAGAGACACAAATTTTTACAGAGAGTTAAAAGCCATAAAAAGCTTTGAGAGATTCTTTTCTTTGTTCTTCAAGTTTTGAAGTGTTTTTTTTGGAGAGATCCATTCCATACTTTGTCACAAAGAAGATTTCTTTACTCTTGATCTATTTAATGATGTTTTCCTCATTGAATGCTTGCTATTTTTTGTGCTCCATGTGTGAGTAGTTCATTAGTTAGGTTTGTAGGCTTCTCAAAGAGATCATGTTATCATGAGATGCTAGTATTTGATAAGGGATTCATATAGTCTTTGTCTCGGTTGATCTTTATGCATGATTACTTTATTTGCGCATCTAGTAGTCTGTCCATAGGTACATTTACATTTCAAAAGCTTGTTAAATCACCTAACCTAATCTTTCACAAGCTGAGTTCGAGGAGGCTTCGAAAGTAGATCGCTTTGGCTCGGTGAATTTATCGAAACCTGCATTTGTTTAATGCATGTTAATTTATTTTAAGGCCATTCAAAATTCTAGGACCTTTGATATTTAGCATAGAATCCCGAACCTCGAAAGTGGACAAGATCTAAATTAGTTTTTCGAGTTTTAGACGTTGCTTACTTCTAATCCCTAAACAAATCGGTTTGCTCTATGATGCATGATTCTCTGCGAATGTCTTATGTGTGTTTAACGCTTTTTCCCATTGATTTACATACTTTTATTTATTTTAATTTGCTGTATTTTACTTTTAATCTCACCAAAACAATCTTTTTATTTTCTGTTTTAGCTTAAATTAATCCTGAAATTCATAGTGTAAGATCTTAGTCCTCGTGGGATCGATAACCTGAAGTACTTCCACTACGCTGTTCACTTGCAGCAGTAGTGTCTTTTGGGGTGAAACTTGACACACTATCAAGCTTTCTGGTGCCGTTGCCGGAGACTTGATTCGTTACCTATGAAATTTTCTTTATTAATTTTAGTCTAAAATGTTTTTATTTTCAGTTTTTACTTCTTTTTCGTTTTTTCTTTTCAGGTTTTGTGCAAAGGAGACTTTCTTTGGACGACCCATATACAATTAATCCTCCCATTGAAATAATTTAGCATATCTTAAGAAGACAAAAGAGAGAAAGATTAACAGCTATGGAAAATCCTAACCAGAATCCTCCTCACGGACAGCCACATTTTGTGGACAATCAAACCGTTCTCACTGAACAAGGAGACGTAGCTGTTGGCCATGGACTTGCCATCGCCCCTGATGCCCTTCTTCCACATAAAACCAACTTACTTGCTGCTGTAGGACTTCAAGGAGTCCAAGGAAACCCACAAGGTGCTGCCCAAGTTCCACAAAACCAACCAGGAAGAGAAAATGCACCTGTTCGAGTGGATAACCCACAATAAATTCCAGCTGGGAATTTACTTTAATTTCAAACTCCCATAACTACTTCGAGTCTTGATTAAAAAAGGTTACCTCATAATCAGCCCTCTTAAGGAAGAGCTCTAGTCAATAGCCTCGCCATCCTCAAACTATTGGAGACTTCGATTCTTCTGATACATTCTTCTCCTATAGGAATCAAATTCGTCCTCTTCAACCTCAAAGGAATGATTTTGAGATTAAACCTCAAATCATAGTCTTAGTGAAGCAAAATCAATTCCATGGACTGTCACCGGAACATCCACTTGACCATATCAACACATTTGAAGAGATATACAGTACTACGCGTACAAATGGAGTACCACCGGACTACTTGTAGTGTAAGCTCTTTACATCTCACTGAATGATAAGGCTTTTGGATGGATGAAGTCTCTACCACTATAATCCATCACTACTTGGAATGAATGCAAAGGTGCATTTCTCAACCAATTTTACACTAAGCTGAGATCGAGCTCCATTGGAAGCAAAATCTCAGACTTTCAATAAGGACCTACATAATCATTTTATGAAGCATTAGAAAGGTTCAAAGAGTACACAAGGGACTGCCCAAACCATGGTTTCTCTGATAGAAATCTATTGAACATCTTCTACAATGGTGTCGACCATAATTACAAGCTTTCTTTAGACACGACCAACAATGAGAGCTTTATGACTAAATTTGTGCCTGAAGCCAAGCTTTTGATCGAGAACCTAGCTTTTAGTGGTGCCAATAGTGGTCATACTTATGATCGAAACGTGCGTGGATCAATCAATTCCACAGAAGCCACACAAATTTCAGAGCTAAAGACGACGATTTCTCAACTACTAAAAGATAGATGAGGAGTTCTGTTGGGGTCAAAAACTGTCCCGACGAAATCGATGCCTGAAAAGGACTACAGAAACGATGTTTTCTCCTCCGGACACAGGAATCNGAGATAGTCGATCATGACCAATCTCCGCATTAAGTCTGTCCGTCCACAAGCAGCTAAAGCATCCAAGCGCCAAGGTTAGCATCGATGGTTCTCGGATGACTCTAACGAGGCCACACGATACGTCCTCCAGAGCGATACGAAACCACCAAAAGCATTAAAGAACCGCGTCGCTTCGAAGAAATGTCTAAACGCCGATTGACGCCAAACCTACAAACGAGTCTTGGAACCGATTAACGACTGAACTAGACGCCGATCTAGACGTCGATTGGAACCAAGACCGGAGGTCCGTCTTGGCGCAAATTGGCGCCAAGACAGGAGGTCTGTATTGGCGCCAAGACAGGAGGTCTGTATTGGTGCAAAGATAGGAGGTCTATCTTGGTGCCAAGACAGGAGGTCTGTCTTGGTACCAAGACAGGAGGTCTGTATTGGTGCCAAGACAAGAGGTCTGTCTTGACGCCAAGATAGAGTGTCTGTCTTGGCGCCGGTTGGTGCTGAGACGCGGATAAGGTTCAGCCGTAGTACGTTGATTGAACCACGTCCTTTCCGATCGTCATTTCCTTCGAATCGTTACTTGATCATTTCTCGTTTCGTATCGATTGGGGTTTCCGTCAAACCGTCATGACAATAGTCGCAAGGATTTGTGCTTTCTGTGGGCTTCGTATCAGTCGTATAAAACTACAACGGTTAACTTAAACACCGGAAGAGTCTAAACTGTGCGGTCGACCTTATCGGTCCACGAAGCTATTGACGCTTATTCCTCCGAGAAACAATTTTCCGCGATAAACCGTAAAAGTCACTTAGCCGCGAAACGGCCTGAAAGAGCCCAAACCGCGATAACGGTCCACTTACGATTTTCGGACGAGAACCGGCCCATTTGCAATGACGGTTCACCAGGGTCTCACGAAAATATCAAGCTTTGAGGAGATAAGGAAGGATCTCGAAAAGATATAGGAAAATCAGGGAAAAAGGAATATTTCCACGAAAAGATATGCACGAATCGGGACGAGAAAGGAAACGAGCCAAGCCCACGAAGACCTATATAAAGGGTGCGAAGGAAGAGATGAAGAAGGACTTTTGACCACCAGAAATTTTCGTCACCGCAAAACACTTAAAAAAACTAGGGTTCTTACTTTGTTTTCGTTAGCGAGCTGCGTCTCAACTAGGTTACGAGTTTACGTTGAAGTTCTAGGTAATCATCGCCAACAGTTCTTGTGGCCACGACTTAACACCGCTTGCGCACGCTCCGATCATGAATTCGAATAAGATCCCTTAACTTTCTTTGTTATCTGTGTATATCGAATCATTCTCCGCTTACATTTTTCGTTTTACTTTTGATTTGCTCTTGTATTCATTCTGTATTCGTTCACGTTTATCTATTCTTACGAATCTTATTACTTTACCACCGTTAAATGCATGTCACTTCGCAATCTGTTTCATATTAATTCACTTTCGTTATCAACCTGTTTTGTTTCGTAATCTGTTTATCTCTTAGTTTNCGTAATCTGTTTATCTCTTAGTTTCGTATTTCTTATTTATTAACTTTTTCACTCACCGCTTGATCTGTCGACCTTTGGCTACAGAGAGTCCGTGAGCCACATAAGATTGATAATGAGAATTTCGGTTTCAACAGTTTGGCGCTAGAAGGAGGGTGCACACGCGATATCTTTCACGCTAATTCACAGATCAATCATGAACACTGACGAACAGAACAACCAACCAACTCGCGAAGGCGAAAACGCCGACGACACCGTTGAAATCACTCCGACGACGAACATCACCGCGATAAACGCTGATCCAAACATCGCGGCGTTCGAGGAGATCAAAAACATGTTCTCGACTCTCGAAAAGAAGTCGGCAGAACGTGATGAACTCCCCAACTCTCTCGCAAAACAGGTCGAGGCCTTAGCTGCGAGAACCAAGAAAATCCTTCCGCGTGGAGCAACCAGACTCCGCGGAGGAAGACTTAACTTCGTTACTCCATCTGGAGCGGTCCAGAATGCACAAGAGAAACCATCAGAACAGAATCCCGGTGAAATCACACCTGTCGCAACCCGGACTGGCGTAAACGACCTCCCAGCTCTTGAGAAAGNAAGGAACATGAGGTCGAGCGAATCGACCTGGACTTCAGCGACCACACCGATCCTACGGACGAGGACGTTGACGTTCACCCGAGAAGGGTGAAGGGTCGAGAAGCTCGCCGCAATTCTGAGCTCAACGAACCCGTGACGGAGGAAGAAGAAAACCTCCTCTGGGTCAAGCAGCAAGAGCAGGCTGAAGAGCAGGCCAGAATCGCTAACATAACGCGCAGGCCTTCTCGTAAAACTGCTAATCACGATCTCGATGATCTTCGCGATTACATCGCAAAGACTGCGGCAGAAGTGAAAGCAGTAAAGTCACAGATCCATCATGCGACCAGCGCTGCGCCAGAGATCGATCGACTCTTCGACGAGGCTCGAAAGACTCCTTTGACTGCTCGCATTGCAAACACGAGGATCTCAGATCCGGGAAAGGTGAAGATCCCAACCTATGATG
>OVAN01003594.1:0-28524 GCA_900406275.1 Anastatica hierochuntica
ACGTGGTTCAGTCAACGGACTACGGCTAAACGTTATCCGCGTCTCAGCGCCGATTGGCGCCAAGGCCATGCCTTGGTCTTGGCGCCAATTGGCGCCAAGAAGGACCTCCGGTCTTGGTTCCAATCGACGTCTAGATCGNACCGGTTCCAAGACTCATTCGTAGGTTTGGCGTCAATTGGCGTTTAGACATTTCTTCGAAGCGACGCGGTTCTCCAACGCTTTTAGTGGTTTCGTTTTGCTTCGAAGTTTGTGTTTGGAGGCCTCCGGAATTTTCGGGTGTCGATTTCGATGTTACCGTTTTTGACCCCAACAGATGCTCTGAGGCGGCGGTGGAGTGACTAGTAGTTATGCAGATAGCACGTGTGGGAACCTTGACGAGAGAAAATCGAGTTTTGGTTGTTTATGCAGTTAAAACACGCGGTGACCTTGTCGAGGGAGAATCGGGTATTATACATTGCATAAACAAAATTATCTTATACATACTAAAGAAGATAGGTTAATAAAAAAAAAGACGCTCGTCATATAAACTTTCAAAACTTCTACACTTTGCTAAAATATCAAGAAAATATATGAGAAAAAACACCCAAATGGTTGAAAAAACTACGGATATAAAATAATGAAAGGAAAGTGCAATGTTAAATAAAACAATCATATCAACATATAATCAAAAATAATGTTCTGAATAGACAATTATTATCCAACTTAGAAAAATATACAAAATATATTCATCCATAGGTTTTCTTACAAAATTCTATACTAGTGTTTGAAAAAATGCTAAGTAATAAGCAATTTCTTGTTTCATTATAAAATATGAGATAAATTTGTTTCACTTTTACATGAAGTATAAAGAAAGTCCTCTGTTTTGTTTCACAATCGCCTTTGCACTTTGATTTTATGCTTAACTCTTTGATCTTTGTCTTGTGATTCGCAGGGATTGGTTCGCGACTCCAATTAGAAACCAGAAATAATGAATTGAGAGAGATAAGCAACAAAGGACACAAGCACAATATAGAGTTCCCCTTATAAATCCGGGTACATCTCTCTTGCGGATCGGTACCTGGTTATCCACTAGACTTTGTTCTTCTTTACAAAATCTCAAGCTCTACTCACCACAACAATGGCGAAAGAGAGATCGAAAAAAGGAAGAAGAAGATGATACGAGAGAGAGAGAGAGAGAGAGAGAGAGAGAGAGAGAGAGAGAGAGAGAGAGAGAGAGAGAGTTCTGTTAGCTAAGAAAACAGAGGTATAGAGTTCTTTATATTCTTGTTGTAATTAACTCCAGCTTCCTCTTTTAACCTCTTGGGTGAACGATTATGAAACTCATATCGATCATTCTCCTTCTCTTTGTTTATTTTGAGCTTTTGGACCTTTCACTGAGCCTAATACCAAACCCATTAGGTCTAAAAATGTAGAAGCATTTCTCTCAAAAACTCTGCCTTGCTTCTACGTTTCTGTATCCTTGTCCTTTGATTCCGATAAGCTTCTTCTGACCTAATTACCGATCCGAGAAACCTGATTCTTTACTGAATCAACACCGCTAAACTCAAGCTCATCTTCACCGAAGACTTTCGTCATTTCCCCTTTTTTCAATTTGTCACACCTTTATCACATGCACACAACATATCCAGTCACCTCCTCATCCAAACCCTAGAGGCGACTACTCAGCTCCTTCTTCAGGAGCTCAAGACCTTCAATGCGTTCAAACACCCTTCGAACTTATCTCCAAGTATGACCTTAGTAAGCATATCCGTCGAATTCATAGATTATGAATCTTCATTAGTTCTACATCTCCATTAGCTACCACATCTCTTATAAAATTGTATTTTACTGCGATGTGTTTTGTTCTTTCATGATGAGTCTGATTCTTAGCTAGATACATGGCACTTTGAGAATCACAATTAAGCTCAAAATTGTCTTGTTTAAAACCCATCTCTTCACAAATGCCCTTTAACCATAATGCTTCTTTAGTTGATTCTGACAGGGCCATATATACTCGGCTTTTGTGGTAGATAGAGCCACCACTCCTTGCAGACAAGACTTCCAGCTAATCGTGTTACCTTATACTATGAAGACATAACCAGTAATGGATCTTCTCCGATCTAAATCTTCAGCATAGTCCGAGTCACAGAACCCTCTCACTTTGAAATCACCAACTCTAGTGAAAGTTAAATTTGTTTTCAAAGCCCCTCTTATGTATCTCATAATCCATTTGGTTGCTAACTAGTTCTCTTGTGTAGGTTTCCCTATGTATCTGCACACAAGGCCCACTGCATATGCTAGGTCACGCCTGGAGCCAACCATAGCATACATCATGCTACCGACAACACTAGCATAAGGTACACCTTACATCTTCCTTATCTCTTATGCTTCTTGCTCATTAGTCATAGCTTGTAGTTTAAATTGTGGTCCCATAGATGTTATGACTTGCCTTGAGTCCCACATGTTAAAGGATTGTAGCAATTTCTTTAGGTAGCTTTCCTGAGATAAGACTAATGTACCCTTAGCTTTGTCTCTGATAATATCCATACCTAAGATTTTCTTAGCATCTCCAAGGTCTTTCAATTCAAACTCAGAGTTTAAAATAACCTTCAAATGCTTAATAACAGTCATGTCATTGGCTGCTATAAGCATATAATCAACATATAGTAACACATAAACCATGTCACTAATGTTGTTACCCTTCTGGTAAACACATGGATCATACTGACTCCTCTGAAAATTTTGTCCCAAAATGAATGAATCAAGCTGATGATTCCATTCTCTTGGAGATTGCATTAAACCATAAAGTGATCTCCTGAGAAAACAGACTTTATCTTCCTTACCTTTCTCAATATAACCCTCTGGTTGTGACATGTAAATTGTTTATTTTAAAACTCCATGTAGAAAAGCATTTTTCACATCCATCTGCTCTAACTCCATGTCATCATTCACCACAACTGAAAACAATAACATGTTAGACTTGTGCTTCACTACTGGAGCAAAGAATTCATTATAGTTTATCCCTTCCACTTGAAAAAATCTTTTTACCACAAGTCTTGATTTGTATCTAGGCTTCTCAACCCCTATAATGCCTGGCTTAAGTCTGTAAACCCACTTACAACCAATCACTTTCTGATTCTTAGGTCTATCCACTAGATCCCAAGTGTGATTCCATTTCAAGGAATCCATTGATCCATCCCATAATTCCCAATCATCATTGTCTTGAGATTCTTTAAATGTTCTTGGTTCATTAAACTCAATTACATCTGCACTCATTAGAGAAAATGCTACAGAATCAGTATCCTCAAACCTAGCTGGTGGTTTGATATGTGAGGGTTGGCTAGGACCAAGGAGACTGATGACACAAGGGAAGGTTGAGTGACACATATATGACAAGGATGAATACGTGGCGCTGATGTGTCGAAGCTCATGTGTTTATGGAAAAGAGAAGATTTGAATATCTTGTGAGATAGCTTCAAGATTCTCTAGGTCGAGTGGAGACATCTATTTATGGAAGAAAAGAAAGGGTGGCACGATGTGCGTTTTGAGAGAGCTTTAGCGAGAGAGTTTTTCTTCTTAGGGTTTTGGGTGAAACAAGAAGCTGCAATTGCTTCAAAACTAGGAAGGGTTTTAGATATTGGTCAGTGTGTTAGCAAAGAAAAGCTAATCACGTCAAACTGATCAAAAAAAGACTTGTATAAGTTTTGTTTGAGTGATATCTAATAAAGAGTGTTTCGTGTGATTTCGAGTTTTTAGTTATATTTCTTCGTCTGTGTTCTTTCAATTGGTATCAGAGCAATCAACAAATATACAAGTTGAGATCTTGGGAGAAAGGAATGGACGCTGGAAAAGAACTTATCGCGGTGCAAAAACCTATTATTCTTGATGAAAATAACTATGGTCATTGGAAGGTTAAGATGATCCAGTTGATCAGGTCAGTGGATGAAGATGCTTGGACCTCAGTTGAAGAAGGATGGGAGGAACCACATGTCATCTCGGCAGGAGGAGAAAAGCTCCCTAAACCCAAAGATAAGTGGAAAGATACAGAAAAACTTGCATCAAAATTTAACTCCAAAGTCATGACTGTGATCTTTGGAGTTGTTGACTTGGAACAGTTCAAATTAATTCAACGCAGTGAGTCAGCTAAAGAAGCTTGGGATATCTTGAGAAATTCGTTTGAAGGAGATGCAAGTGTGAGAAGGACCCGACTGGATCTTCTGGCCTCACAATTTGAGAATCTAAGGATGGGGCCTGATGAGTCCATTAAAACTTCCAGCTCTAAGCTCAGCGCCATGGCACAAGAAGCCTCTGTGTTAGGCAAAAAATACAAAGAAAAGAAGCTGGTTAACAAAACTTCTGAGATGCTTGCCTCCAAAATATGCTGCTCACAAAGCCGTTCTAAAAATGACTGAAAACATTGATGAAATTAAGTTTGAGAAACTTGTGGGGATGCTCAAAGCAGAAGAGATAGAAGCTGCTGCCAATCTGAATAACACACACAAAGGTGTGGCTCTGACTGTTGAAGAAAAGGATGAACGCTTTAAAAAACTTGAAGACAACATGAGTTTGCTGGCCAAAAACTTTGGAAAAATCCTGAAGAGGGTTGAGAAAGGAACTAATAAAACCTTAAATTGCTCAGTCAGATTTGGAGAAGATAAGCTTGGTCGACCTGATGCAGAATCCTCTGCCATGAGAAATCTCCGCTCTGATCGAGATATTGGGAGGAAAAAGTCAGATATTTAGTGCTTTGAATGTGAAGGATATGGTCACGTAAAAATGGAATGTCCATTGACTAAGAGCAGAGAGATTCGATGCTCAGAGTGCAAAGGTTTTAGACATGTAAAAACTGAATGCCCAAATCTTACTAAACAAAAGGAAAGATCCTTTCTATGTTTCAGTGATTCAGAGATCGATGATGAGGATGACTCCGACATGCTAAATTTTGTTGCCTTTGCTGCAAAGACGAATGGATCGAAGAACAGAGTAGAATATGACTCTGAAAGCGAATGTGACCAGGAAATTGATCCTAAAATGGAGTATCGTAAGTTGTACGATAGTTGGGTCAAACTAAGCAATGACAACTTGAAGCTAGAAAAGAAGAAAGCTATGTTGAGGGAAAAAATGAACATACTTGAACTGGAAAGTATTCCACCTCAAAAGGAGGAAGTCAAATCAGAGACACAAGCAGAGATCGATGTGTCACTCAATCAGAAGGCTGAGCAACACATCAAGTTGCTGGAGTCAAGACTGGATCATATGCAGAATGTCATTGATCAAGAAAGAGAAAAGTCTAAAAGTCTCGAGCATACCTTGCAGGAAAATCGGGAGAAGATCTTTATGTTAAACTCAGGAAGCAAAAACCTGGAGCATATCCTGACAATAGGACAACCACCTAAAATTAACTAGGGATTGGGGTATACCAGCTTTAAGGGAGAACCAAGTTTAGAAACAGGGAAAGAAGTGTTTCTCGGGAATTTTGTGAAGAGTAACCAAACCAATCACATGGAAGAAGCAAAATTGAGGACTGAAATAAAGACGGCTAGCTAGGCATCAAGCCATACGAGACAATCAAATGTGAAAGTTCCTCAACCCAAGACGGAAACTCAACTGACTGCTAATGCAAGAAACAGGGGATGTCTGTTCTGTGGAAAGCACAACCATCATGTGAAGCATTGTTTCCTCAGAAAAAGGAGAATAGGTCATGCTTGGAGAACCATGCAATGCTATATGGAACCAACCAAAGTGGGTACGGTCTGGATTCCAAAAAGAGTTTTGTATGCCTTGCCTGAGCGTAGGCTAGAAGTCAAGAAGATATTGATAGAAGAGGGTAATGCTTATCTAGAAGAGATCTTATCATTGACGTGCAATTTTTCTCAACTGAATTCTTTTGGAGTGTGTGATGCAAACAATTTATGTGACCTGCATCAGAAACCACAGAATCTGAGGTACCAATGCTCAACAATGTTGCCTACACCTCGATTGAGGCAGAGGATGGTACTAAGTGGTACTTTGACAGTGGATGCTCACGCCACATGACTAGAGGTGTCCATTCCCTATGGATACACACAGAGTTAAAAGGAGGAAAATTCACCTTTGGAGATGGTGGTCAAAGGAAAACTCAAGGTGTTGGCACGCTTGAACGATCAGATCAACCACAGTTGGCAAACGTATATCTGGTGGAAGGACTTAAAGCTAATGTAATAAGCATCAGTCAACTGTGTGATGAAGGATTAAAGGTGGTATTCACCAAGACAGAGTGTGAAGTAGTTGATGAGAAAGGAAACGTTATACTTTCTGGAATTCGCTCTGGTAACAATTGTTACATGTGGAGACCATTAGAGAAATGTATGTTAGCTGTGGTAACCAAACCGGACCTGTGGCACAAGAAGCTGGGACATATGAACACGAGAGCCTTGTGTCGCTTGGTAGATTTTGAGGTTGTGAGAGGGGTACCAAAACTGGAAGGTAAGTCCGAGATTGTCTGTGATGCATGCAACAAAGAGAAGCAAGTCAAAGTTCACCATAGCAGAGTCACTGATATAACTACCAAAAGGGTTTTGGAGGTATGTGTTTGTATTGGTTGATGACTTCTCACGCTACACTTGGGTCAGGTTTCTGCGAGAAAAGAGTGAAGCAGCTTAGAGCTTTAAGACACTAGCTTTACAATTCAAGACTGAAAAAGGAAGCATCATCCATATTAGAAGTAATCGGGGGGGGGGGGGAGAATTTGTAAATGAGCTTTTTGAAAAATTATGTCAAAGTCAAGGAATAAGGCATCAATTCTCAGCTCCTCGGACACCTCAACAGAATGGAGTGGTTGAAAGGAAGAATAGAGCACTTCAAGAAATAGCAAGAGCAATGATGCAAGGAAATAGTGTGTCACACAGGTTCTGGGCAGAAGCCAGAAACACAGCTTGCTACATCATCAACCGTGTCTATGTGAAGCCTGGTTCCACGATGACGCCTTATGAAATTTGGAAAGGAAAGACTCCTAATCTCAATTACTTCCATGTTTTTGGATTTGTTTGCTACATCCTAAATAACAAAGACAATCTTGATAAATTTGATTCACGAAGTGATGAAGGAATCTTTCTGGGATACACCACAAACAGTATTGCCTTTCGTGCCTATAATCAGAGAATTCGAATGGTAGTGGAATCAGTAAACATTGTGTTCGACGAAAACAACAGCTCTTAGCTTCAAGAAATTGTGCTGACTGAAGGTGAGTCACACAGGGATAGATTGTCGCATTCTCATAATATGGAATCAGATGATGTGAAAAGTGAAGATCATGTTGAACAATGTGACAGATCTACTGTTCAAGTTCACAAAAATCACTCAGCTAAAGACCTTATTAGCAATCTAAATGATGGCAGAATCACGCGAAAGAAGCAAATCAATTTCAAAGAAATGGTGATGCTTGCTGAAGTTGTGGAGTTTGGATGCTTTGTTTCTTTAATTGAGCCGTGAAATATTCAAGAAGCACTTGAAGATGAATTCTGGAAAAATGCATGTCATGAAGAACTAAAGCAGTTTTCACGACTACAAGTGTGGGACTTGGTGGCTAGACCAAAAGATGTGAATGTCATACGCACAAAGTGGATCTTTAAGAACAGGATAGACGAAAATGGAAATGTGGTTAGAAACAAGGCAAGATTGGTGGCTCAGGGATATACCCAGATTGAAGGAGTAGATTTTGATGAAACTTTTTCACCTGTGGCTAGGCTGGAATCTATAAGACTCCTTTTGGGTATCGCTTGTGACTTAAAGTTTAAGCTATACCAGATGGACGTGAAGAGTGCATTCCTAAATGGATTACTCCAGGAGGAAGTCTACGTAGCTCAACCTAAAGGTTTTGAAGATCCAGACTCACCTGACCATGTCTATCATCTGAAAAAGGCTTTGTACGGACTGAAATAAGCGCACAGAGCATGGTATGAGAGATTGGCATAATTCCTGCTTATATCAGGATTTGTTCGAGGAAACATTGATAAGACGCTGTTCATCTTAACTGAAAACCAAGAATTTTTGGTAGTTCAAGTCTATGTTGATGACATTTTGTTTGGAGGGACTGATCAAGCTCTGGTGGATAAGTTTGTCTCAACTATGACTAAAGAATTTTAAATGAGTTTGGTTGGTGAATTGACCTACTTTTTGGAATTACAACTAAGGCAGTTGGAGGATGGGATATTCATCTCACAAGCTTCATATGCTAGAAACTTAATCAAGAGATTCGAAATGCAAACCGCAAAGGAATTAAAGACACCAATGAGCACAACTACCAAATTTTCTAAGGATGAGAAGGGAGTCAAAGTAAATGAAAAACTCTACAGAGCAATTGTTGGGAGTTTGCTTTATCTCACTGCAAGTAGGCCGGATTTGTGCTACAGTGTGGGAGTTTGTGCAAGATATCAAGCAAGCCCTCATGAATCCCACATGATAGCAGTCAAGCGTATCCTTAAATATGTGAAAGGAATTTTGGATTTTGGTGTTTACTTTACCAAGGATACTAACGCTATCCTTTGCAGAATTTTGTGATAAAGATTGGGCAGGAAGTCTAGATGATCGGAAAAGTACCTCTGGTGGATGCTTTTTCATGGGGGACAACCTAATTGCGTGGCATAGCAAGAAACAGAACTGTGTCACTGATGGCTCTGGTTTTCACCCAAGAAATCACTGCAAGCGTACAGTTAAGCACGTTGTAGTGGTTCGGGTATCGAATCCACAAGGACCAATGTCGTACAAAGAATTATCAAATCAAATACGGGCTAAGGCGGAAAATAAGGTTTGGTAAAAAGATGCAATATCGAAATCAAAGGAAGAAAACAAGTAGGCAATAACGGGTTGTAAAACAATCAGAGAAAAACGCTGGGCACAGGGTATTCTTAGGGAAGTCATTTCATCAGGATTGTAGATTTGTTAAAGGGGAAAAAAATTAAGATCCATCTTAGCTCAATTCACAAGATTATAATTAACTTACTGTCGTAGTGCTAATTATCTATGCTTAAGGATCCTAGACACTAACTTTCGTTGAGTTTCAAATCCTAAGCATGCATTCTAAGCAGGATTGACTTGCTCAAAAAGCGTAGTAACATCAATTGTCGTTGGTTAAAGACACTTTGCTCATTTAATCTCAGTTTCAAGCATTCAAGCAATCACTTTTGGTGTATTGAATAACCTAATATCATGAACTAGGTGATCAATCCAATTCAAGCATTAAACACAGAGATAAACGAAGATCAATAGATAAATCCCCAATCAAACAACCTAACAATCACTGAATCATGAAATCCTCTATCAGAAACCCTAAACCCAACTAGAAAACTACTCACTCATAGCAATCAAAACAACACAAGATGAATTGGATGGAAACATGATGTATTGAATGATAAAAATAAAGAGTAGAGATAAGAATTCTTCTCCAACAAAATACAGATGAGTAGATCTCTCTCTCGCAGGTTACAAAGCTCAAAAATTTGTTCTAAAACTCCAAAATAGCATAATAAAACTTAAAAAACGAGTCTGGGTGTTTTAATATATAATCTGGGTCTTCAATCTTCGATTCTGGTTCAAAATAAGTGGTTTTGGTCGCGTCGGGACAGGGATCGATCGATCCTTGTCTCAAGATAGATCGATCTCTGTCCTTCTGCCAGGATACTCATTTCTGCGTATTCGTCTCCTCGTTGCCAGCATGACAGGTGTTCAGTAAAATGGCCATAACTTTTGATCGGACCGTTAGATTTCCTTAAAACCACCTCGAAATTAAAGCTAACTCACGTGGCTATCTTGTATCAAAAATTCAGCTCGACCCAATGGTGGAAAATCAGTCAAATAGGGCCAAACTTCTGATGCTTTAGCAGGATTGTGCATTCCAAATATCTGTTTTTGGCCCAATTTGTTATGTTTCTCTCCAAAGCAACCTAAAACTTGTAAAAGCACTAAAGAACACCAAAAGACTCCAAAAATAACCAAATACATATTAAAACATCATTTTCCTCGAATAAAACAATAGTAAAAATCCATAAAATATGAATACATCAGTCACTCTGTCAACAGCTGAGGCAGAGTACATTGCACTAGGTAGCTGTTGCAGTCAACTGTTGTGGATGAAGCAAATGTTCAATGATTATGGTATTAATACAGACTTTTTTCTTGTCTTTTGTGATAATGTGAGTGCAATAAATATCTCTAAAAACCCTGTTCAACATTCTAAAACCAAACATGTTGATATTAGACACCATTTTATTAGAGAGCTTATTGAAGAGAAACTTGCAATCATCGAGCATGTTACTACTGATAGACAGCTGGCTGACTTGTTCACTAAACCTCTAGACCTAAACACCTTTTCTCACTTGAGAAAAGCTTTAGGAATCTGTGAAATGTAGTTGTATCACTTAAAAGCTAGTTGTGTGTACATTAGGACCATCTTTCATTGTCCACTGTTTAAATCCATGTTCCTTACCACCAAATAAGTTAACCTCTGCTCAACTAGTTGAGAAAATACCACATACAGTCTAGCTTCATACATGTCCATAGTGGTTCAATAAATTTAAAAAAAAGGAAGTATCGAAAGAAAAAATACAATGATATCCTAGAAAGTTAGGGATATTCGATACTCAAGCAAAGAAATCAATAAAAAATAAAATAAAACCCTAGAAAAGTAGGGAACATTTATTTCTGTTGTAACACAGGCTCTAAGTGTATGACCCAGACTGTTAATAAGGGACCTCTCAAATTAAGGATTGTGGACACCTATCTTAGATAAGGACAATCTTTTCTTGCTTAGTTGATCAGTTGTAAATGTTTTTTCTTAAAAAAAACCCTTCAACTTAGTGGACTTTGTAAGTGTGGTCTGTAAAAAGCACTACGTGTCTCTGACTGTGATCACGACAAAGAGGGAAGAATTAGTCAGCTTTCTATCATATAACCTCTGCTTGTACATTCAATAGTCTCTCGATTGACTCTCTCTGTGTCTTTCCATTATGATTTGTGTTTCTAATTAAGTGGTTTGTGTTAAGTGTCGTATTGGACTTATGGCTCTAGCTGATTAGTCTGTTTCTTGATGTTCTTATTGGATCATTGGGCCTCTAAGCCCGAACATTTTTGTTATACTAATGAGCAACCAAAAGTAGTGTCGTTTCGTGAGAGCGGTTTTGTGTTTCAGGAGTTAGCGGAAAATTCTATTTAAACACCAATCAGGTGTGTCTCACAAACCCTAGATGTACCGTCAACTGCTTCATCACAAATCTTAGGCTCTCATCCTTCTGCATCTTGTGTCTTCTCAAATTGATTCAACATGACACTCACTCGTCATCAGAGGGAAGCTCTTCTCCGCGTCGCTGCCGCTTTTGTACCATCTCGACCGCTACCGCCTGGACCTGAACCCCAAATCATCTCTATTGATGGTTCTTCAGGGGAGCCAATCAGAACTCGTCATCGTACTGGGAAAGAGCCAATGACCTGTCAGGAGGAGGACTGGGAAGATGTCACTGATTATGATGAGCATGCAGAGCATCGGAACGGAGAAGAATCGTTTCACGATGATCGAGAAGGAATTGATTGTGGCTATGCCCCATTTGCGTTACGCATGGAAGAAAATCGAAGAATGCATCTTCGCAAGACTCAGATGTTCCCAGCCATTTACAGTACTCCTTCAGTTCGTCCCTTCAACCAGAAGTTTCTCACTCCAAAGGGGGCCGAAGCGTACAAGAGCTTTAAGGTATGATCTTTTATTGATCAAAAGTATATGCCCTTGGGAAAGCCAAAAATGATGGTTGTAGAAGATATTGTTAGACCTGATGGAAAACAAGACCCTGCACCTCTGTCTTTGGCCTTTGATCTCAGAAAACTGAAAAGGATGATCTATCATATGGAGATGCGTTTAAAAGGTAAGTCTCTTTATCTTGTTGAGTTTATCTGCATTATTCTCACACTATTTTTGTATGGTTATGCTACCAATCAGGGGGAGAGTATGGTGTGTATGTTTGTGAGGATTCAGTTGATAGTGCTTCCTCAGACCATGGCATGGAGGATTTCGAGTGATGTAGTCTGTTAGTGTATCTCTTATCAGTTCTTCTCTTAGTTTTCAGTTGTCTTTGTCTCAATAGTTTGTTTTTGCGGTCAAATTTGAACCTTGGTGTGTAACAGGATCTGATGTGTCTTGTTTTGTGTTCAAAACTGATACATCTGTGTGTTGGAACTTAATTGCACGATTTTTCTATGGATATGTATTTTCAGGCTAACCTTAGCTCATTGTTTGTGGTTGAGTATTATTTGTGTGGTTGAGTTGCTTTCTAGACAGGTGCTTGGATTGACATAATCAAACAAAAAGGGGAGATTGTGAAGGTTGACTAGGACCAAGGAGACTGATGACACAAGGGAAGGTTGAGTGACACATATATGACAAGGATGAATACATGGCGCTGATGTGTCGAAGCTCATGTGTTTATTGAAAAGAGAAGATTTGCATATCTTGTGAGATAGCTTCAAGATTCTCTAGGTCAAGTAGAGACATCTATTTAAAGAAGAAAAGAAAGGGAGGCACGGTGTGCGTTTTGAGAGAGCTTTAGCGAGAGAGTTTTTCTTCTTAGGGTTTTGGGTGAGACAAGCAGCTGTTGTTGCTTCATAGCTAGGAAGGGTTGTAGATATTGGTCAGTGGTGTTAGCAAAGAAAAGCTAATCACATCAAACTGATCAAACAAAGACTAGTATAAGTTTTGTTTGAGTGATATCTAATAAAGAGTGTTTTGTGTGATTTTGAGTTTTTAGTTCTATTTCTTCGTCTATGTTCTTTCATGATATTCCTTCTGGTACTATCTCGAGCCAATACATATTCATCTAATTCTCCTGATTGAACTGGGGATTCTTCTTCATTACCTGAAGATTCACTTTCAACCTCCTGGTCTGAGTCTATAGTCTGAACTCCAGAGATGTCTCCTCCTTGATGGGAAGTCCCACAAGAGGATGAACCATTCCCAAGAACCTCTTCCAATATGTTACTGAAGGACACCCTTTTCTTTGTCACTTCACCTTTAGACTTCTGAAATTCTTTTGATGAATCAATATCCTTGAAGAACTTGTCTTCTTGATAGATTACATCTTTACTATTGACAACCTTCAATTCCTCTGGAAGTCATATCCTATATCCTTTAGTACCTTGATCATAACCTAGAAAGACTCCTTTAGTTGTTATAGGACTTAGTTTATCCCTCACAGTATGAACAAAGGCAACACACCCAAAACTTCTTAGGTGTTCAAACTTAGGTTTACCATGTGTCCACAAAGCCTATGGTACTTCAAAATCAATAGTTGAGGATGGTGATTTATTGATGATGTATACAGCTGTGGATATAGCTTTAGCCCAGAACTCTCCTATTAATCCTGTCTCTGAAAGTATGGACCTAACTTTATCCATTATTGTTCTGTTCATGCGTTCAGAGACACCATTATGTTGTGGTGTATAAAGATAAGTGTTATATCTCTTAACCCCAGTCTCTCTACAAAGCTTGTCAAACCGTTTGTTTTGAAACCCTAGACCATTGTCTGTTCTTAGACACTTAAGTCTTTTGCCTATTTGGTTTTCAACCAAAACCTACCAATCTGCAAACTTCTGAAAAGCTTCATCCTTTCTCCTTAGAAAATAAATTCATACCTTTCTAGAACAATCACCTATGAAAGTTATGAAATACTGAGCACCTGAAAGACTTTGGGTAACACTAGGTGATCCCCACAAATCAGAATAAACTCCAAAATGCCATTGGTTGTGTGCTTACCAACTGGAAAAGCTTGTTTGTGAGCCTTTCCTAATACACAATTCTCACAGAAGCCTATGTCTTTTACTTCCTCTTGCTTCAAATAACCTTTCTTAGCAAGACTTTCCATTGCTCTCTGTCCCATATGTGCAAGTCTGGAATGCTAGAGCTTTGCTTTCTTGCTTGCATCAGCGGCGATATTAACCTGATCCTTTGTAATAGTTCCCTGCAGATAGTAAAGTCCTTGTAGATATTTTCCTGACAGAACCTTTCTTTTGCCTTTGAAGAATTGCACTTCAAAATCCTTACCAAAATATATGCAACCAGATTGCTCCAACTGACCATATGAGATAAGGTTTCTTCCCATTTTAGAAACATACCTCACATTTTCTAAAATCACCATAGAACCATCAGCATTGTCTATGATCACTTTTCCAATTCCTTTAACCATATAGTGTGTATCATTTCCCATTAGAACTTTGTTCCCTTCAAACAAGCCTTCACTTCCTCTTGCTTATTCTTAGACTTGCCTTCACTTCCCCTTGTTGTTTGAGTTTCCTCTGGATTTTGATCTCTGCCTATTCTTAGACTTTCCTCTCTGATTCTTGTTGTTATTGCTCTAATTATTTTTTCTCTTTTCTGGCGTACCCCTTTCCTCAACGTACAAGCCTTCACTTCCTCTTGCCCATTCTAAAAGACCCTTCTGTTTGAGTTATGCTTCTTTTTCGTAAGCAGAAATTGTAACTTCACTCACCGTGAGTGTATCATTTCATGTGCCATACTTCAAAGTATGTACTTAAGGTTCATAGGCAGATAGAAGACTTGTTAATAGTTGAATAGTCTGATCCTCATCACTTATGGTGACCTTGAAGCTAGTTAAGTCAGCTATCAGTTTTAGGAATCCATTAATATTCTTCTATATTGACTTTGATTCATCCATCCTAAAACTCGCAAATTGTTGCTTCAAATAGATTTTATTTGGCAAAGACTTAGTTTGGTAGTCTCTTTCTAATGCTTTCCACATACCTGGTGCAGTCTTTTCATGCATTACTTTCCTTAAGATCGTATCAGTAAGACACGTACTTATGAGATTCCTTACCCTCATATCTTTATCAGCTTTCTTGGGATCAATCTTGACCTCTGCCTTTGACTCTTCTCCCTTCCCCTTTTTAGTTTCTGTCGATTCTGGAGAGTATTCTTGTAAGGCTGATAAGAAACCTTAAATCTCAAGTTGGCCCAACATCTTGTACTTCCATATACCAAAGTCACCCTTACCATTAAATTTCACCATCTTAAATCTACCTGGAGTTGGATCCATCTTTGACTCACTCTTTTCTCACTATTATGTTGTGAACAGTTTGATCCCCGATTCAAAGAATATATTTCTCTGGTAGATATTGACATTCACTGATCCTCTTCTTGCGATTAGCTATTAGAACCTTAGAGGCTCTGATACCACTTGTAAAAGAAAGTCCTCTGTTTTGTTTCACAATCGCCTTGCACTTTGATTCTATGCTTAACTCTTTGATATTTTTCTTGTGATTCGTATGGATTGGTTCGCGACTCCAATCAAAAACTAGAGAAAAAAATTGAGAGCGATAAGCAACAAAGGACACAAGCACAATATAGAGTTCTTCTTTACAAAATATCAAACTCTACTGACCACAACAATGGAGAGAGAGAGAGAGAGAGAGAGAGAGAGAGAGAGAGAGATGTAGAGTTTGTTTTGTTATATTCTTGTTGTAACTAACTCCAGCTTCCTCTTTTAACCTCTTGGGCCGACGATTATTAAGCCCATATCAATCATTCTCCTTCTCTTCATTTCTTTTGTGCTTTTGGACCTTTCACTAAGCCCAATACCAAACCCATTAGGTCTAAAAACGTAGAAGCATTTCTCTCACACTTAACATAAATAAAAAAATATGTTACATAATAAAATTATCATCTCCTTTCACTACAAGAAAATATTTTATTTTTGACAACAAAATAGATCAGAAATTGATCAAAAAGCGTCATTTCTGACAATATGTGTTTGGTCAAAAATCGCTAGATAGAAACACTTTTCGTCAAAAGTTAATCTTAAATTTCTAACAATTTAGTTAGAAAATGGTCAAAACATTTATTATACATTATTAAATGGTCAAAACTCATCAAAGTATTTATTTTTGACAAACTTATGATGAACTACTTTGTCGAAAAGTTATGATTAATTTTTGACTAAATTATTTTTATCAGTTTATGACCAAATCAAAATATTTTATTACAAAAAAAATTATTAGAAATAATAAAAAAAATGAAATATCACAACAAAAAACAATCAACACAGTTTCACAAGAAATCATAGCTACATAAAATTTTTCTGTAACAAATATGTATTTGCTGCGGTTTATCAAAAAAAATATTGTATTTGCTGCAACTTTGCAACAATAAAAATATTTGTTACGATATCAAACAAGTCATCAAACATATATGCTTAAGTATTGTAGAAAACGCCTCTGTAATACTTTGTCATTCGAGGGGAAGTCTATTCCATCAGCCTAACCCTGAAACCAGGAAAAAAAAATACTCGGTTAATAGCAAGACCATAACAATATAAAAAACCACATCTTGGTGATTCTGTAATACCCGGCCCAAAAGGTCCAAATCTGGTCCGTTAACCCTGTAGCTGTAAGTTCAAAGAAGACACAAGTATTGCACTAAAATGATCTGACTTTACTCATATCCTTTCAATGCCTTTTATAGGCTACAAATGCTGAAACAAATAACAGAAACAGAGCACTACTCTACTACCTCAATCACTAGCTAAATAAACGGAAACAGAGATTGACTAAGTAAAAACTATAGAGAACAAGTCTCTTTATTCCTAAACTGACAAAAAGCAATGACACGAAGTAAACCAACTAAGGACACAAACAACAACTCAACAATCCCTCCTTTGAACTGAACCTTCTCAAGGAATCAGTTCATCATACGCATTCCAAAAGCTTCTTGAATTTTCTGAAACGTCACCAACTTCAAAGGCTTTGTCATAATATCTGCTAGCTGCTCCTCAGTGTTGCAATAAACAAGCTTAATGATTCCTTCTTTCACCAAATCCCTTAGAAAATGAAAACGAACCCTGATGTGTTTGGATTTCCCATGTAAGACAGCATTCTTAGACAACTTGATGGTGTAAGTGTTGTCACATAACAACACCATTTCTTCTCCTTGATCGTAACCAATTTCTTTTAGAACTCTTCCCATCCAAACAGCTTGACAAGCACAAGTTTCTGCTGCAACATACGCCGCCTCGGTTGTTGATAGTGTTACAATGGGCTGCTTCCGTGAAGACCATGCAACAGCTCCTCCACCCATCAAAAATACATATCCTGAGGTGCTTTTGCTATCATCTATGTCTCTCGCATAGTCATTGTCCGTGTAACCAACGAGCTCTGTTCTTCCCTCTTTCTTGTACCAAATCCCAAGCTCCAAGGTACCTTTCAAGTATCGCATAATCCTCTTCACCGCAGCAAAATGTAACTCTGTGGGATTGGCCATGAATCGACTGATGAGGCACACCACAAACATCAAATCAGGACGTGTTGCCGTTAAGTACATCAAGCTTCCCACCATTTGCTTGAACAGAGTTGAGTCAATCTTCACGTCGGCCTCGTCTCGACTAAGTTTCTGACCAGAAACTATTGGATTGCAGACAGAATTGAAATTCTGCATTCCAAACCTCTCGATGACCTCTGCTGCATATTTTCTTTGAGAAATGAAAATACCATCGATCTTTTGCATTACTTCTATGCCAAGAAAATATTTCATTCTCCCTAAATCAGTCATATCAAATTCCCTTTTCATAGACTGCTTGAACTCAGCTAGCAACTCATCATCATCACCAGTAAATAGCAAGTCATCAACATATATGCTAACGATGAGAATTTTACCTCCCTTACGCTTGATGAACAAAGTCTGTTCACTTGTGCTGCTTTTGAACCCTTCTCTGATGAAGTAAGCTTCGATACGACTAAACCAAGCTCGTGGTGCCTGTTTTAGTCCGTACAAAGCTTTGTGCAACTTGTAAACCATATGCTCCTTCCCAGTTGCTTCATATCCTTGAGGTTGTTCCACAAAAACGTCCTCCTTTAACTCGCCATGTAGGAACGCCGATTTTACATCCAACTGATAAATTACCCAGCCTCTTTGAGTAGCCATCGCAATAATCATCCTCACAGTATCCATTCCAGCCACAGGCGCAAACACTTCCGTATAATCGATCCCATATTCTTGAGCATAACCTTTCACTACAAGTATGGCTTTGAATTTGTCGATTTCTCCCAGTTCATTGAGTTTGGTTTTGTAGATCTATTTTACACTTATTTCCTTTGCTCCATCTGGAAGTGTTACCAACGACCAAGTTTGATTCTTTTCAATCGAAGCTATCTCTGCATCCATCGCCTCTTTCCACCTCAAATGTTCTGCAGCTTCTTGAAAAGTTGATGGATTTGAAATGACCATGAATGCCACAGTTCCAATTCTCGCCATGTTTGCTTCATCATCAGATAATTCTCTTCCAGAGGTGTAATCAGCTTGCCAAACAAGTGGCCTTCTTGGTCTACTCGAAGTTGCAATTCCTGTATTAATTGGAGTGGACGATGGAGAATCCTCGCTCTGGTCAGTACTTTCTTCCTCATTCTGATCTTCATTTTGATCATTTTCTTCTAGTTCTACTTCCTCCTCTTCGTTTTCATTGTCAACATCTTCGTATTATTCTTACCACTCGAGCTCCATATTTTGTTCACTCATGTAGCTGTCATCCCAATTCCACTTCTTTTCCTCTTCAAATATCACGTCTCTGCTAACGTGAACCTTCTTCTCTACTGGATCGAACATTTTGAATGCCTTCGATTCGCTACTGTATCCGATCATGACACACTTCACACTCTTGTCATCGAGCTTAGTCCTTTTGACATCAGGAACATGAACGTATCCTATGCTGCCAAAGACCCTAAAATGCCCAACCGATGGTTTGGATCCACTACACGCTTCTACAGGTGTCATGTCTTTCAAGATCGTTGTAGGAGATCGATTAAGAACATGATTCGCCCAATTTACTGCATCTTCCCAGAAACTCTTTGGCACCTCCTTTTCTGATAGTATTGCTCTCACCATATTCATGATTGTTCTGTTCTTGCGCTCGGCGACTCCGTTTTGTTGCAGAGTGTACATGGTGGTAAGTTGTCGCTTGATTCCGTGTTCTTTGCAAAACTCCTTGAACTCGGTAGAATTGTACTCTCCTCCTCTGTCAGTTCGTAGACACTTAATGAAGCTGCATGTTTGCTTCTCTACGAGTGCCTTGAACTCTTTAAAAGTGTGAAAAGCCTCGGATTTCTCTGCCACAAAATATATCCACGTTTTCCTTGAGAAATCATCGATAAAGCTTATTAGGTACCTCTTTTGAGAGTGTAAAGGTGGAGTAATCGGCCCGCACAGGTCAGAGTGAATAAGTTGCAATTTCTCGGTTGCTCTCCATTTGCTCTTCTTTGGGAAAGAGATACGGTGATGCTTGCCTTTGACACATGCTTCGCATGTGATCTTCACTTGTCCAATATCCGGCAAACCAATAACCATCTCTTTACTACGCAGCGTTTGAAGATTCGTGTTGCTGAGATGACCATATCGATGATGCCATAGCTCTTATTTGTTTGCAACATCAACCTGTAGGCAATTTTCCTCCTTTGCCATATCGCTCGTCTCACCCAGTAGAATGAACATCCGATTTGAACTCATAACAGATTCTGCTATCTTTCCTCTTGAGGGATGAAAGATGTTGCATATTCTTCGTTCTCCTCCTTTGAATAGCACGTCAAACCCTTTCTCTTGGAGTTGCCCAACACTCAGCAAATTATTCTTCAACTCAGGAACATAGTAAACGTCATTAACCACATAGCTTACTCCTTTGAGTGTTATCTTTACCACTCCTTTTCCACCAACTCTCAACTTGTGATTATTTCCAAGCTTAACATTGTGTGTGAATGCAGTATCCAACTTTGAAAACATGTTTCTCTCACCACACATGTGGTTCGAACATTCAGAATCAACAAACCATACATCTTCCCTTCTAGTTCCTTGAAGTTCAACATGAGCCATAAGAAGAACTTTATCCTTCTCATCGATCTCTGCA
Organism: Anastatica hierochuntica; assembly: GCA_900406275.1. Taxonomy (NCBI): domain Eukaryota; kingdom Viridiplantae; phylum Streptophyta; class Magnoliopsida; order Brassicales; family Brassicaceae; genus Anastatica; species Anastatica hierochuntica. The sequence continues at coordinate 19,896 of OVAN01003594.1, forward strand.
AAGTGTGCACCATTTTTCCCATCTGAACATTCATATGAAAAATGCCCAAGTCTGTGACAGTTGTAACACTCAATCGTTGCTTTGTTGAAAGAGCGTCCTCTGCCTCGTCCTCTGTATGATCCTCTTCCTCTTCCTCCGACATTGAGAGCTTGATCTTCTTCTTCATGGCCACTTTTCTTGAATTTCTTCTCGTGAACAGATAGAGAGCTTTGTAGCTCATCGATCGTCATGCTCCCTGTGTCTTTGGACTCTTCAATAGACACGACGACATATGTGAATCTTTCTGTCAGAGTTCGAAGTATCTTCTCAACAATTTTCGAATCTGACATTTCTTCCCCGTTGCTTCTCATCTTGTTGGAAACAATCATCACCCTCTTGAAGTAGTCATCAATGGTCTCATCTTTCTTCATGGCAAGAACCTCAAAATCTCTTCTTAAGGTTTGAAGAAGAGATCGCTTCACTCTTTCGTACCTCCAAACTTTTTCTTCATGGATTCGCAAATGATCTTGGATGTTTTGCGATCCAAGATCTATTCAAACACAACCCGATCAATCGCCTGGAACAAATAATGCTTGACTTGGTGATCCTTCATCTTCAGCTCGTCAAGACTCTTCTTCTGTGCAACACTTATCTCGACTCCGACTGCTGGTTTGGTGACACCTTCTTCTATCAAGCTCCACAATCCCTTGGCTCGCAAAAGATTCTCCATCAACTCACTCCAGTGATCGTAATGACCATCAAAGTGTGGAATTGTCGTGAGTGTTTTGTCTTCACTCACCTTTCTCTCTTTCTCTCTCTTTGATCACTTTGATTTGTGTTTTGCTCTGATACCAAATGTAGTTGTAAGTTCAGAGAAGACACAAGTATTGCTCTAAAATGATCTAACTTTACTCATATCCTTTCAATGCCTTTTATAGGCTACAAATGCTGAAACAAATAACAGAAACAGAGCACTACTCTACTACCTCAATCACTAGCTAAATAAACGGAAACAGAGATTGACTAAGTAAAAACTATAGAGAACAAGTCTCTTTATTCTTAAACTTACGGAAAGCAATGACACGAAGTAAACCAACTAAGGACACAAACAACAACTCAACAAACCCAAACCCGCCTAAACCTACCCGAAACCTGACCCGACTCCCACCCTAAACCCTACCCCACTCATCTCTCTCTCTCGCTCCCATCGAAAACAAAAAAAAGAGAGAGAAGATGGAGAGTTCGATGATGGAGGCGACGATCGGAGGAAGCGAAGAGAAAGAGAGATCGCCGGTGGTGGAGACGGAGGAGGAGACGATGGTGGTGGTGGAGTGCCGCGTTGGGAAGGAGAAGGAGAGGGGAGGAGATGGAGTGGCGGAGGAAGAAGCAAAGTGGAGAGAGAAGGAGGAGGAGGAGGTCGTCGCAGTGAAGGGGGAAGCCGGAGGAGGAGCAGTGGTGGTGGTTGCGGTGTTGGAGAAGGCACGGAGAAGCCTAAAAGTCACGGTGATGGAGAGCGAGGATGGATCCGAGAAGTCGAAGCGTCGGACCCATGGCGATGAGGCATCGGGGGAAGCTAAAGGCGCCAGAGGAGAAGCCGCGGGGCTCGGAAAAGGTGAAGCATCGTCGGTGGGAGGCGAAACAGTGGTGATCGGAGAAGCGGAGGCTTGATCCGTGGGTGTTGATGCAGAAAACACCGTGTTCGTGGGCTCCGGAGGCGTCATGGCGGTGATCGGAGGCTTCGGCGGTGAAGTGGAGTCTCCGGAGTTGATGATCGGCGGTGGAGGAGGCGTGATCGGAGCCGGAGAGGTGATCGTGGCTCTTGTTTGGGGAAAACCTTAGGAGGTGGTGGTGACTTGCGATGCAAGTCAGTGGGTGGTGGAGAGGTTAGGCTTTTCGGTTTCTTGGAGAAGAAGGAAACTGCAAAAACCGAACCGGAAACCAATTCAGTCCAAACCGGGGAGTTAACCAGATCAGGGAATCAAACCAAGGAGTCAAACCAAACAGAAGAAGCAACCAGATCAGAGAACCAGACCGGGGGAGATAAACCGGAAGATGGAGTTGCAATATTTTGCGGAGCTACCATGCATCAATGTTGGGAAGCCGGCGTAGCAGGCTCCTGGAAAAAGGTCCAGAGACGAGGAAGAACCCGACGAAGGAGAGACGATGAGAGCAAAGAAGACAGTGGTGGAGCCGGGCTCAGGGCGAGAGATTGTTCCCAAGGAGGCGGAGGGAGAAACTCGCTGTGCTGAGACCACTGGAGAAGATCTGCTCAGAGCTGCGACGAGAGGGAAGGCGCTTGCTTCAAGTGCGGGGAATCCGGACACATGGCAAGAGAGTGTCCACAAGGCAGAGTCTTCGAAAACCGGTGCTGGTGAAGAAGACCGGAACCCGGAAGACGCAGTTCAGGAGTCTTCCACCTCGGTGAGCTTTTGGCTTTCGGAACTTTCCATTATTGGAACTTTCCTGAAATGGTAGGTTTCCATTTTTAGAAAGTTTCCACTTTTGGGAAGTTTCCTTTTTAGGAAATTTTCCTTTTAGGGTAGCTATTATTTATAGCAGGTTTCTATAAATAGTAAGTTTCTTTTTAGGCAGGATTTTCGGTTTAAAGGACTAACCAGTTTTCCTTTCAGGGTTCATCTTCTTTCGAGGAAGGATCTGCTTGGGGTAATCAAGGGGGAGGTTTCGGTTCAGGTTAGAAGGAGGTTGGCGAAGGATCGAGCCGGAGAAAACAGAATGTTATCGAGGATTCTAGCAAAGTCCCGGAGATGGGAGTGGAGGTCGTCGACCACAGCAGCTATCAGACCATCAGGCCAAGGTGAGAAGTTCCCGCCTTCGTTCTCATTCGTTATTCGGTTAACTTCTCTAGCCTAGGTTTAATTTCAGCTAGTGTCGAGCTATAAATCTCGGTACAAATAATTAAATGTAATATGTATTGTTAGTCATAAAGACATATATGCCTAAGTGCAATTCTGTGAAATGGGTTGCTAAGTCGAGCCTAGGGTAGAGAGTCTGTGTTAACTTAAGTCCTAAAAGGAATAGGAAAAAATTGGTATTGTTTGAGAATTACACTAAAGAAAGATAGGACTAGGATAATTGGTGATTTGTTAGTTATTTGGTTAGTCCCTACAGTAGGCGCGGAGTCTACTGTAGGTTGTGCTGATGTCAAGCGGGTCGGTTGCCGCTATCTCAACGCTAGGGAGTGGATCTGCGATCGCAAGGAGGGAAGCCTCGGGGTAAGATGCGCCGCATGAGGCATACCCCAATACGAGTGAGATTCGCCGAATGAGGCACACTCGGCCGTGTCGACATTAGAAGAGCAGTGAGTGTAATGATGCTGACATCATCGAACGGTTCGGCATCAAATGAGCTATGTAAGCAAAAGGGCTGATGTTAGGTCACGTCCGAAGTTGCGGACTCACAAGAGGTGAGATCTGGGCGAGGGGGACGCGTTGGGGATAGTGTGCAACCAAAGTTCATAGGGTCCTCGTATGCTAGATGTCTAGGAAATGCGTTTTAAATGTTAAAAATGAAATGTCTAAGGAGTTAGAACTGGTTAAAAATCATTTTCATCTGGTAGTTGTCTGGATGGCACGTTAGGTGTCTCTCTCTGCTTAATGTGGGATGGGGTTAGGCTTAATCTAGCGGGGTTAATCGGGTAGTGGGTGAGGCGGAGTCGGGTCCGTCCTCACTGAGTAGCTTGTTTGAAAAGTCACTCACCCCTCTCTTTTTCTCCTTTTTCCTTTTTGGTTGTTCTGCAGGTAAAAATTAGAAGCTAATTTATTGACCGGTTAGTGAAGTTTGCTCCGGTTTTGGCGATATTATTTAGAGCATTCCGATACCCTCGGGATAGGGATGTCACATATTCATTGGCCAGCACCAAGCCTAAAGAAGTATAGTCAAACATTATAATTGCTAAAAGTAAGAAAATATGAGATTGGGAAATTGTATGTACTCACCATATATAATCTGCATTCTGTAACCTTGCTTTGCGTTCTTTCACATTCATCTTCTTTCACTGGCACTATCTCCAAAACACCAATTTGTATTAAAAATATTCATAAGGTTTCACTTCCATGATATCAAACACCTTGTATTTATAGAATGACCTATAAGTTCCAATATCAAAGCCAAATTATGAAACTATCTGTATTTTTCCTCAACCCAACATCCCACAGATTCAAATTGTTCTATCTTTGAAGTTAACATATCATTCTAACCAAACATGTTTTTCGCACATCAACTATTGGAGTCATCAACCTCTAACGCAGCTCCTCCCACCCACCCACGTCAGATTAGCAAAACACTTGTATCACGTCGCAGATGGCTAAACAAGTTGTTGGGATAAGTTTGAACCGAGCTAAGCCAAACCAAGAATAATTTGATGAGTAAGTGACCTAAACCAAACCGAGATATGGTTTCCTATTAGAATTAGGATTAGGGAGTTGTTTAGTAGTTATCTATTAGATTTCCTAATAGGTTTAGGAATTGGTTATTCATGTAAAAAATGAGGCTATTGAGTTATGATAGTTGTGGGGAGCTTTTGAGTTATTTTTTAAGCAATAAAGAGAGTCATTCTTAAACATTGTGTCCCTTCGTTTATGTTTCTATAATTGGTATCAGAGCTTCACAAACTTTGATCCTTCAAACTGAAAAAACAAGAATCAATTTCTAAAACACAAAGCCGTGAAACTCAAATTGCTCTGTTTTTACGATTCTATTATGTCTTTCATGACCTTTGCCAAAAATATTAGGTTGCGTCCTCTTCAAGGAAACACCAACGAAGAAGATGACCTATTTATCGTTCCTTGACGTTTTTCGTTTAAAATAATGGAGGACATCACGACCACAAGATCGTCGGGATCCATGAGCTCGGCGACGGCTCGACCTTCGGAAGGAAATCCCTCGCCAATCAAATGCCCAATACTGACTTCACCTAATTATACGGTGTGGGCTATGAAGATGAAAGTCTTACTCAGGGTCCACAAAGTTTGGGATGTTGTCGAAACCAGTGATAAAGATCCTGAGAAGAATGATATGGCGATGGAACTTTTGTTTCAATCAATACCATAATCTCTGGTGCTGCAGGTTGGTGAGTTAGGCACAGCCAAAAAGGTATCGGATGCTATTAAATCTCGACACGTAGGAGCAGAAAGAGTTAAAAAGGCCAGGTTGCAAACATTGATGGCCGAATTTGATAGGCTTAAAATGAAAGACTCCTACTCAATTGATGAATTTGTTGGAAAGTTGTCTGAAATCTTAACAAAATATGTGTCTCTAGGAGAAGAGATAGGAGAGTCAAAGCTTGTTAAAAAGTTCCTTAAAAGTCTTCCTCGAAGAAAAAAGATACATATTGTTGCCGCTTTAGAACAAGTGTTGGATCTGAAAACTACAAGCTTTGAAGACATAGTAGAACGTTTAAAAACGTATTAGGAGCGTATTTCTAAAGATGAAGAAGTACAAGAAGACCGAAGTAAGCTCTTGTACACATACTCTTCATACGCAGAATCCCAAACTAATCGAAAGTCTTATGGAGATTCTAGAGGTCGAGAACGTGGAAAAGGACCCTACAGAGGAAGAGGTCGGGGTCGTGGTAGAGATACTTCAAGGATTACTTGCTACTGATGCGATAAGCTAGGTCATTATGCATCTAATTGTCCTGATAGATTACTCAAGCTGTAAGAAACACAAGAAGTAGAAAATGGTGACACACAGGACGCTGAGGAAGTTATGCTTCAGGAAATCACAAATCTGAATGAAGAGATTGTCTTGTCGAGCAAGTATGAAGAAAACAATGGCAATGACAACTTATGGTACCTTGACAATGGAGCTAGCAATCATATGAGTGGTGATCGTAGATACTTTAGCTTCATTGATGACTCCATTAACGGAAAAGTGAGATTTGAAAATGATTTGAGAATTGATATCAAAGGAAAGGGGACAATAGAGTTTGTCAACAAGAATCGAGAGCCCAGGAAGATAAGAGACGTGTACTTCATCCCGGATCTGAAAAGTAGCATCGATAGCCTAGGACAGGCAACGGAATTTTGTTGTGACATACGAATGAAAGGAGAATATCTAGTAATGCATGACAAAGAAGGGAAGTTGATTGCAAAAGCAATTCGATCGAAAAATAGATTGTACAAAATTTGCATGGGGTTAAAGAATACAATGTGTTTGGTCACAATCTCGAAAAGTGAATCTGAATCAAGTACATGGCATGCGAGATTGGGGCACGTAAACATGGAGACAATGAAGTCCATGATGCAAAGAAGACTCGTGATTGGAATGCCGCACATCTCGATCGAGAAGAGAATATGCGTGTCATGCTTGCGGGGTAAACAAACTCGACACTCGTTTCCCCAAGCCACTTCATTCCGAGCAATGCACAAGCGAGAACTCGTACATGGAGACCTTTGTGATAGAGGAGGAGAGGTTTTTTCCTCAGAGTTCAATTCCTTCTGCGAAAACTCAGGAATCAAATGACATCTCACAGCTCCCTATACTCCAAAACAGAATGGAGTCGTAGAAAGAAGAAATAGGACCTTAATAGAGATGACAAGGAGTATTATGAATCACATGGATGTTCCTAATTACCTATGGGGAGAATCCATCAGACATTTAACTTATGTACTAAATCGTGTTGCCACAAGGGTTCTAGAAGATCAAACTCCATATGAGATGTTCTATGGAAAGAAACCTAACATTAACCACCTTCGGATCTTCGATTGTATTGGATATATGCAAGTAGACATCTCTCAATTAAGAAAGCTTGATGACAGAACGCAGAAACTGGTTCATCTTGGTAGCGAACAAGGAACCAAAGCTTACCGAATTCTAGATCCTCAAGCTCGCAAAATCTCAGTGAGTAGAGATGTAGTCTTTGACGAGACGAAAGGATGGAGTTGGAGCATAAAGTCTTCTGCGAAAGAAAGAGAAGAGACTTTTAGAATCACCATTGGTATGTACGGAAACCATTGGATTAGAGAAATAGAAGTCGGCGATAATCGGGAGAATCAACGCCAACTACAGGAGATAGACCGTGTAGGCACAGGAACTGAGCATCGTGAAGACATCGTCGATGCTCATGAGCTGATACCTAACAGAGAAGAAGCATGACCCGGAGAAGACATACCTATAGCTGGCGTCGATAATTGCAATACGGCGGGGACATAGATCGCCGACAAACCTGAGCTGAGTAGGTCTCAAAGACAGAGTATCAGGTCGAAATATTTAGAAGATTATTTGTTACTTGCAGAACAAGAAGGAGAATGGCTCTAGATGAGTTTAAATGATGAGCCAAGAACATTTAATGAAGCAAAAGAGTCGAAATTGTGGTTGACCGCTTGCGAGGATGAAATAGCATCAATCACAAAACTAGATTCGTGGACTGATGTGTCAATATTTTAGTAGTTTTTATTACGGTTTTACACGAGAATTATGGTTTTTAGTATGTATTCGGATCCTTTTGGCGCGGATTTGTTTTCTTTGTTGTTTTTACAGGGACCGAGCTTGAATGTGCGAAAAGAATGCATTTTGGATGGATTTCAAGCATCAAAAGAAGTGTTCGTGAAAAGCGAGAAAAATACCCAGAAAATTGGACAAGGATCGATCGATCCATAGAAGCGGGAAAAATACCCAGAAAATTGGACAAGGATTAACCGATCCATGTCTATGGATCGATCAATCCCTATCCCGTTTTGCGGACCAATTTTATGAAGCACCAGACCGAACGTATTTCGAACCGGATTACTATCAAAAGACCTAAGCTCGTGTTTTACCTTTGACTATGCACTTTTACAGACTTTTGGAGAGCAATAGAGAAATTTGTAACCTAGGGAGAAGAAGCATCTCTGTACTTCGATTCGAGAAGTTTTCGGAACCCTTTTACTCTTGTTGTTGTTAAATACAATCATGTCTCTCTTGAATTTGATATGTGTTTTTGCTATTATCATGAGTGAGTAGTCTGATCGTTGGGTTTAGGGTTCTCACATAGGGATTCATGAATTGTTGATGTAGAATTGCATGATTAGGGATTTAATCTAATGGATCTTTATCTATGATTGTTCGTAATGCATGAAATTAAACTAATCGCTTATTTTTTGAACTAAGGTAAATTAACGCCTGGAAAGTGTTAGTTTAAATGCCTGAAAGAATCATAGATGAGCAATTCTTCTTAAGTCAATGGAAATTGATGTTTAAGTGAATTGTGAATATATCAAACCTGTTAGTAATGCATGATTAGAAACCGAGGGTCAACGAAAGTTAGTCTCGAGATTTCTAATGCATAGGGCGCAGATACTACGGAAGTAGATCAGTTCTACATTAGAGTTCGAGTTCAAGACGGTTTATAACTTGTTCCCTAGTCTAAAATTTGAATCAACAATGAATTGTTTCCATGAGAATACCTGATGTCCAACACTTCTTTGATTGATTTACAACCCTTTCATTGTTGCCTGCTATTTTTGTTCTTTAGATTTCGATATTTGCACCATCTACAAAACTTCTTTTTAGCTTTAGCCCGCTGTTTGATTCTACATTCTTCGTACTACCTTTGGTCTTTGTGGATTCGATCCCGAACCACTACAACGTATATTTGTGTGCTTGCAGTGTTATCTCGGGCGAAAACCTGAGCTATCAAGTTTTTTGGCGC
>OVAN01003595.1:0-28524 GCA_900406275.1 Anastatica hierochuntica
TGCTTTTAACAACCAAAGGACTTAGCTTTCTTTGGTTCCTGTAGAAGAAAAGCACGCATTAGTTTATACAATATTCAATTGTTACTAACCTTGATATGTCCACTTTCATTGCCTATATATATTTGCCCATCAAATACTAGGTCGGATGATTTAATCAAGCTTTTAGAATGTTTCATCATCTGTTTCAACTCGTTGTCTTGGGAAGATGAGGATACAACACCCTGATTCTGGTTCTGATATCCAGAAGTGTTGTTGTTCCTGAAATTGCAATACTATTTCTGCTGAAAGCCATTGTTACCGAAGTTATTCCCTTGAGTCTGATTCTTACTCTAATAACCAGGATTGAAGACATTCTTGCTCTGCCCAAAAGGTTTATTTTGGAATTGGTCATGCTGATTGAAACCTTTGTTCCCATAGTTTCTCTGACCTCAAATGTAATTCACGTCACCTTAATTTCCTTGAACTCTCCAGCTGCGAACTCTTGGTAAATTTTTCCGAGCTTTTGCTTTTCATTTTGTTCCCCAACATATTGTACTCAAACATAGTATGCTCCTTTCAGACCTCTCTTTACAAACTCATGAAGCTTTGACTGCAAATAATCAATCATCTAGCATCAACTGTCAAGCTTCTTCATTCGCGATCATACTCTAACATACGATTTGCCTGAATAACTACCATGTTCTTGATTAGAGTGTATGCTTCCTCCATTGTCTTGGACAAAATTTTCCATTGCTAGCAGTGTCATGGCATTCTGGTACCTTTTATCTATTATGTTGTAGAAGATATTCAAGAGGCTCATGTTGGTTTATCCGTGGTGTGGACAATAAATGGTGTATTCTCTGAATCTTTCCCAAGCTTAATAAAAGCTCTTCGTTGCAATCTGCGGTAACCTGTAATTTTGTTTCTCAGGAAAGTAGTCTTAGACTTGGTGAAAAAGTGTCCGAAGGCTGCAATCTTAGTCTCCAACCAGGTGGGGAGAGCCATGAGTGAGAGAGGTTAGCCATCTAGTAGCTTTATCCGTCAAAGAAAAATAGAAAAGCAGCATTTGAAACAATCTTCACACACTTCATTGCAATGAATGTTACTGCAAAAGGCTTTAAATCTCTCTAGGTGATGTGATGGGTTCTTATTAGGCAAACCATGGATATAGTTTTGCTGCACGAGATTGATTAGACCAGTCTTGATGTCCGTCCTCTCAATTGGAGGTGGATGGATCTCAACTCGATTCGCATGAAACACCTCAGGAATGTTGTAGTTTGCTAGAGTTAGCCTCAAGAAATGTTGTTGCACGATTTGCTACCCACAACTACAGGTCCTTGCTGATTTTTTTAGTTCAACACCAATGATAAGTCTACTCACAACAGGTGGATCTTGTCCCATATGGACCTCTTGAAGTTGTGGATTATTCTCAATCAGGAGATTATCCAAGTTGTTATCCTTTCATTCTCAAACTCAGAATCAAAAGTCACTTAAAGTAACTTCTCTTTCTTCTGTTTCCTCTCTGGACGACAAATTTCCTGCTTGAAGTATAGTAGATTGGCTAATCCTTGATTCCTAGTGTGAGTCTATTCATGCACGTGCAAACACACAAACAAAGAACAAAAAGAAAAGATTAGACACAGTAAAAAGAATGTCTTAGACACGATATGACCCAATAGTGTAAGATGACCAAATGGTCACCAACAATGGCGCCAAAAAACTTGGTAGGTCATGTTTCCACTCGATTAAACTAATGAAAGGGCACAGTAAAGTACCTTGCCGTGGTTTGGAATTGAATCCTCAAGGACCAATGATCATACAAAAGGGATACAAATAAAATGCGGGCTAAAGTGAAAACAGAAAGTTGGTAACGACACTAAATCGAGAATAAAGCAAACAAGAAGCAGAAAAGCAAATCAACAGGGTGTAATCAATATAAAAAACATTGCAACATGGCATTATCAGGGGATTCATTTCATCAATGATGCAAATTTGTTGTCAGGAAACATTTAAGAACCATCTTGAACTCAAATCACAATTTAGAACTAGCCTACTTGCATAGCGCTAGTTCACTATATTTTAAGGTCCTAGTCACTAACTTGCATTAAGTTTTGGATCCTAAACATGAATTCTAAACAGGTTTGATATGTTCAAAAATTGCATAAACATCAACTTCCATTGGTCTAAGACAATTTGCTCATCTAAAATTCATTCGGCCATTTAATCGAACACTATCGATGCGTTCAATAACCTAAGAAAATAAACTAGGTAATCAAGCTAATTTCATCATTAAGAAAAATGTTAAATGAAGATCTAGTTTACAATTCCCCAGTCCAACAAATTAACAATCACTAAATCATGAAAGCTCTTTTGTGAGAAACCGTAAACCCAACTAATGAACTACTCACTCGTGGAAATCAAAACGACACACGATTAATTTGAGAAAGACAAATTGTATTGAAATAAAAACAATAGTAAAGGGTTCAAAATTCTTCTCAAAATAGTACAGATTTGAATTCTTCTCTCTTATGTTTACAAAGCTACATTTTTGTTCTAAGAACAAAAAAATAGCATAAGAATGAATGAAAGTTGAGTCTAGATGTTTCAATATCTATTCAAGTCTTTTTTTGTCTTCAAAATATGGCTCGGTTTAAGATTGTGACGAGAAATGGATCGGTCGATCCCTGGGAAGGGATTGATCGATCCTTCTCCCACTAGAAGTGGGTCGATCCTTGTCCTAATGAAAGTGCACGTGAAAAATTTTAAAACACAAGGATTAGTCGATCCTTCCCGTGGATAAGTCGATCCTTGTATATTTTAGGGAGTAAAAGTTGCAATTCTCACTTTAGCTCGCATTCCGCATCTACATGTATTCTTCTTCGTGTAATGAACCTATAATCTATAAAAGCAAAAAAAGCACACCAAATGACTTTAAAATATACAAATACATATAAAAGGCTAATTTTCTCAAATAAAACATAAGTAAAATTCATAAAATATGGATACATTATAAACCAATCTAAATTCAATATCTAGGTGATCAATTTAGCTAACAACATTAAAATCAAGCACAGACAAAGAACCTATAAGTTTTCCCTATTTCTGTAGGATAGACTTATAGAATCATGCATCCTTTCATTTATCACAACCTAACAAACGACTACTCGTTCATGGACAGAAAAAAAACAAGTAATCAAGAAAAACATCATATATTCAAGAGTTTATAATTTATGAATCTTCTCTATATCAAATACAAATCAAATTGCTCTTCTTCAAGACTCTTAAAACTGAGAATCTCCCAAGAACAAGTGAGTTTTGATGGCTACTCTCAAAATTAACGTGGCTCTCTCTTTGTTAAGGCTAAAATAAAGTAATTAGATTAATAGTTCATCCCTTGCTCTTCTTTGCACGCATTGAACCTTTGAACGAAAACTTGGGAATCTTTAAACATTGTAGGCAACCAATATCTAGCTCATAATAATTTAGAGACGATCTTGAAGATAGCCAAATGACCAGCATAGGATGAACTATGACATCCATGTAAAATTTAAGCAATATCTTCTTTGGGAACAAACTCTCAGAATATACCATCCTTGCATTTTTTGCATACAAATGGCTCATCCCATAAATAGAATTGGATCTCTCACAAAAACATATTCATTTTGTATGCGAAAAATTGTGGCAGTTTTGTGTCTACAGCTATGTAGTTAGCTACATGTTGATACCAATGATTACCAAAAAAACTACCTATTCCTATTGTTGGTCGTGGGATTCTGGCTCTAACTCTAGAGACAGAATTAATCGTATAAACTTGTTCCTTAGGCTGAGTATCATCCATATGCAGCGCCTCTTCGATCCTCATACAAGATAGATGGTCTGATACATTGTTTTTTGCTCCTTTCTTCTCTCCGATCTCTAAATCAAATTATTGTAGCAAGAGGATCCATTTTATGTGACGTGGTTTAGCATTTATCTTAAATAATGAGTTCTTAAGGGCAGCGTGATTTGTGTGGGCAATCACTTTGGAACCATCAAAGTAAGACATAAATTTCTAAATAGTTAAAACAATCGCAAAAAGCTCCTTCTCGGTTGTTGCATAGTTGCATTGTGCATCATCCAAAGTCATACTTGCATAGTGAATAACATGATGTTTCTTTTATTTTATTTTCCCAAGAACATCTCCTACAACATAATCACTTGCATCACACGTGATTTCGAATGGTAGCTCCCAATCCGGTGATTGTACGACCGAGGGGCTTATAAGGGCGTCTTTGATCTTGCTACATGCAATTAAGAACTAATCATTAAACTCAAACGGTTTATCATTGCACAGAAGTGTAGTTACAAGTCAAGTTATGTTCGAGAAATCTTTTACAAATCTGCAAAATAAAACTCGGCATGACCGAAAAAGCTTCTTAGGCCAAGTTCGTTTTTGCATCCAGATGTTGCATCTCGAAGTTGCATCTAGGTGATGCATCTGAATGCTGCATCCGGATGTTGTTCGTTTTTGCATCTGGATTTTGTATCTAGATGCAACATCTTAGTGCAAGTTTGTTCATTTGTGAATTTGTAATAGCATCTAGATGAATTTGATTGACAATTATTATAATAAATACGATTTTATGTTAGTATACTTAAAATTATATAAAACTATTATACAATCAACAAATTATTATTTTTCCAAACAAATTTTTTTTTTTGTACAATAGTTTCTGTTTTAGTGATTTTGCACTTAAGGCAATTTATGCGATTTGAGCCATTTTTATGGGTTTCTACAGTTTTTGTGGTTTTTGTGATTTAAAATTTTTTTTTACAGTTTTTGTGATTTTTTAAATTTACGGTTTTATTTGTTTTGTGGTTATGGGCTGTGGTTTTCACGGTTTTTGCGGATTTCCCGGTTTTTGCGATTTTTTTTGGTTTTTGCAATTTTTGCGGTTTTTGTGATTTTTTTTGTTTTTCGCGGTTTTTGCGGCTTTTCGTGGTTTGTGCATTTTTGGCGGCCTGTGTGGTTATGGTGGTTTTCATGGCTTGTACGGCTTTTTCGGTTTTCTTGATTTTCGCTGGTTTGGTGGCCAAGACAATTTTCACAGTTTTTTTGTGTGGTATTTGCAGTTTTCGCATTTTTCATGGTTTTGTGGTTTTCCTGATATTTTTAGTTTTTTTTTTCCACTTTTGCGGTTTTAGTTGTTTATGTGGTTATGTTGGTTTTCATGGTTTTTTCATTTTTGTGAATGCATTGATTTTATCGTTTTTTGCGATGTTTTGTTTTAAATAATTTTAGTGGTTTCTTCAGTTTTAGCGTTTTTGGCAGTTTTGTTTTTTTTTGTGGTTTTTGAGTTTTAAGCGGTGTTTTCGGTATTAGCGTTTCTTACGGTTTTGGAGTTTTTAACATTTTAAAATGCTTTAACGTTTTTTTTATTTTAGCGGTTTTGGCGATTTTAGTGATTTTTGCAATTTTTTGGTTTTTCTTTACTACTATAGCGTTTTTGAGATTTTAGTTTTCTTTCAGTTTTGCGGTTTTAACATTTGTTTGGTTTTAACGGTTCTTACGATTTTAATAATTTTATCACTATTTTATTTTCACTGTTTTTGTGGATTTAGGTTTTAGCCGTTTTAGTCGTTTTGGTTGTTTTAGTGACATTTTAGTCTTTTGAATTTTGAGATGCAAAATTTGCATCCAAACTCTAAGTTTTGTTGCATCTCAACTATTTGGATTTTTGCATACGAGCATCTCAAATATGTAGAGGCTGCATTTGGATGCAAATTAATAATTGTCAAATGAACAACATCTAGTGCATTTGCATCCATATGTAACATCAAGATGCGAAAACGAACAGGGACCTATACCTTTCACATTGTAAGGCGTTTGCAAACTCATCATCACTTTGTCTTGCAAATTTATTTCCTCGTTCTGAAATTCTATGACCAAAGATAATTTCATCTCTTACTATGAAGTGACACTTCTTTCAATTTACAACAAGATGTTTATCTTCACATCTTTGAAGTACCTTGCTAAAATTTTGTACAAATGCTTCAAAAGAGATCTGGAAAAATCTTCCATGAAAACCTCTGTCATTTCTTCTATAAAATAAGTTAATATCAACATCATGCACCTTTGAAACATCGTTGGAGCATTACATAATCAAAACGAAATTTCTGCCATATGCAAAAGTACCAAACGAACATGTAAAGTTGTCTTCTCTAGATCGTCCTAATGAATGGGGATATGAATATATCCTGAATATCCGTCAAGAAGCAATAGTATGGATGATTAGCGAGACGCTCCAATATTTGATCGATGAATGGAAGGCGAAAATGATCCTTCCAAATTACGACATTGAGCTTCCGGTAATCTATACACATCCGATGCCCGGTGATAGATTTTGTAGGAAAGAGCTCTTCGTTCTCGTTCTTTATAATTGTGATTCCTTATTTCTTTATTACCATGTGTACTGGGGTAACCCATGTGCTATCCAAGATTTCATATATGACTCTAGAATCAAGAACTTTCATAATCTTCTTACAACATCCTTATAATTTAGATCTAGCCTCCTTTGATGTTCAATGTAACAAGCTTATGCATCTTCCAAATTGATTCGACACATTCATAAATTAAGAGAAATACTTGTAATGTCTTGTAGAGAATATCCTAAGGCTTTTCTATGCTTCCTCAACTCACATAAAGGAAGTGTAAACTCAATATTATTCAGCCCGAAATTGATGATAACGAGAAATGTCTTGTTCGAACCCAAAAAGACATAACGTAGTCCTACAAGAAGTTCTTTAAGCTCGAATTTAGAGGCTTTTAGTTCGCTTCAGGGGTCGTGAATCTCCTTACGACCAAGCACAGGGTATTTTGGTTTCATCCTTTTCTCATCCAAATCATCGTAGTCCATGTGCTTAACATAAACCTTAGTAGAATTGAGTCCCTTAACAAACCATTTAGCTTTGTTTCTTAGGAAACAATCTTCTCGTTCAATTTCTATAAAGGCTACATCCATAGGATCATTAAGGATCATATCTTCATAGATTTCTCTAGAGGATTCTGTTAATTGATCAACCCAAATGGCATGACCATCAATAGTCGATTTCTGGATAGACTTGATCAATCCAAATGGCATGACCATCAATCATACACACTTAATTAATGCATATTTGTGTTATGCAAGGGTTGTATGAAAGGCAAGTCTCTTGGTTGTAGATTACTATAGAATCCCGAGACTCGAAATTTGAGAGGATTTACAACTAGATTTTGTTATATACCTAAATTAAAAAGTACCTGAAAGTCGAAACCATGCATATTAGTTTATGTTTCTCTGGGATTCTTATTTGTGTAAAATTTATCTTTCGTTGATATTTTTTTGTTATCTATTTCTAATTGTTTTTTAATTATAATAAAATCCAAAAGACCAAACAACATTTGTTTATTTTTTGCTAATTCGAGAGTCTATAGGTCCTTAGTGTGTTGGGGTCAAAAACGGCAACATCGAAATCAACAACCGAAACTTCCGAACGACTCCGAGAGGCCCCGAGATACAAGCTTCGAGAAGATACGGAACCACCGAGATCATCATTTCGGAGAAACGTCTAGGCACCGATTGACGCCAAACCTACGAACGAATCTTGGAACCGATTGACGACTAAACTAGAGGCCAATCTCGACGTCGATTGAAACCAAGACCGGAGGTCCGTCTTGGAGTCAATTGGCGCCAACACCAGAACATGGTCTTGGCGCCAATTGGCGTCAAGACGGAAGGCCTGGTCTTGGCGCCAATTGGCGCTAAGACAGAGAGCTTGTCTTGACGCTCGGTCTTGGCGCCAGATGGCGCTAGGACACGGACAACGTTCAGCCGTTACCTGTTTGTTGAACCACGTCCTTTCCGATCATCATCTCCTTCGAATCGTCGCTTGATCGTCTCTCGTTTCGTCTCAATTGGAGCTTCAGTCATACTGTCGTGGCGATAATCGTAAGGATTCGTACTTTTCGTGGACTTCGTATCGATCGTGTAAAAATGACGACGGTTAACTTAAACACCGGAAGAGTCTAAACTATACTGTCGACCTTATCGTTCCACGAAACTATTACCACTTGGTCTTACGAGAAACGGTTTCTCACAATAAATTGTAAAGACCACTTAGCCGCGAAACAGCCCCAAAGGGCCCAAACCGCGATAATGGTCAACTTATGATTCCGGGCGAGAATCGGCCTATCTACGGTGACGGTTTGCCAGGGTTTCGCGAAAATGTTAAGTTTTGAGAAGATAAGGAAGGATCTCGAAAAGATATATGCAAATCAGGGAAAAAGGAATATTTCCACGAGAGGATATGCACAAATCGGTGACGAAAAAGGAAACGAGCCAAGCCCATGAAGATCTATTTAAAGGGCGTGAAGGAGAAGGATGAGAGGGATATACAACACAATTTTCGTCACCGTAAAACACTTAGAAAAAACTAGGGTTCTTACTTTGTTTTCGTTAGCGAGCTGCATCTCAACTAGGTTACGAGTCTACGATGTAGTTCTAGGTAATCGTCGCAAACAGTTCTTGCGGCCACGGCTTAACACCGGTTGCGCACGCTCAGACCACGAATTCGAATAAGAGCCCTTATACTTTCTTCGTTATTTGTGTGCTTCGATTGTTGTTATTCGTATCCGTTCATGTTTTGATCCACGATTCTCTTTTCGTGTTCATATTGTTTCTCTTTATGAATCCAGTTACTTTACTATCGTTTTACATATCTCGCTTCGCAGTCTATTTCGTATTGTCTTTACTTCGCTATTTATCTTAATTTCGCTATAAGAATCTCGCTAACCTGAATCTCGCAATCTGTTCGCATATTCTTGATCCATTAACTTTCGTATTCACTGCTCGATCTGTCGATTTTTGGCTACAGAGAGTCCGTGAACCACATAAAATTGATTGTGAGAATTTCGGTTCCCACATAGTGCACTACTTGTCCTCGTGGATTCTCTTCCAAAGTACTACTTCGCTTGTTGTGCACTTGCATCATGATGTCATTAAATTGGGTGAAACTTGACATATATCAGTCTCGATCTTCAAATACTTTGACTCTTACTTAAGCATATCTTAAGTCATTTGGTGGGGTTTCGTCTTAACTAACATGTTACTCAAGATAGCCTTACTATTGAAAACTTGGGGGGGGGGGGGGGGGNTATTGATTCATTATGTTTCCTTTAGATCGTAAAACTTTATGTCTATCTAAATTATTGACCCTCCTGGCAAAACTGGAGTAGTCTTTAACCTAGGCTCTAATAACACTATGTAACACCCGACCCCGCAAAGTTCCAAGGTTTGCAATACCTAATACACTGCAAACTATCTTATGTAGAACAACCATCATTAACTCGAACCAACCACTTCTAAGATGCAAGACGACTTGACCAAGCCAAAGGAACATACAAGCAAAAAATAGGGGTGACTGACTTTTCAAATAAGGCACTCAGTAAAAATCAAACAAAAATGCTAGTTTGGTTGAATACTAGCCTAACCCCTAAAGTCTAGACCGATACCAAGCAATAAACACCTAATGCACCAAAAAAATGCAATGGTCATATTCTCCGAATAGAGTGATCGCCCACACCTCCAAAGAGGCTTTGTCTCATGATTTCAATGACCATAAACACTGAGTAATTTATGTTTTATCGACCTGATTAGGTTATGGACAGTAATTGACTTATTGTTGCACCCTACACGCAAACGAATCTTCGGGATATGACTGCCAAACTATGTATCCCCGCCACACCTCCCCTCATTCACACAGGTTGACAGCTGCCATTCATAAAGAAAAAAAAACATCCGCGATGCTCCTACACCGTGCCAATCATTGAGACCAACGGTCTATCCTAGAGCTAACTCATTATATTTACATGAATTTAATATTCCTCTACAATGCTAAAATAATACAAGTTTAGTCTTAGTTATTAATAAACATGTGATTATGAGGTCTCAATTAATAGCGTACTAGCTGGGCTTTAGAGACCAATCATGGAAGACACACACTTAGATGTATTCTTGATACCTCAGGTTTTCGCCCGAGAAAACACTGCAAGCGCACAGAAGTACGTTGTAGTGGTTCGGGATCGAATCCACAGAGACCGAAGGTAGCGCGAAAAATGTCAGATTTGTAACCTAGGGAGAAGATCCAATTGATTAAATTCCTAATCATACAATTCTACATCAACAATTCATGAATCCCTATGTGAGAACCCTAAATCCAATGAATAGGCTACTCACTCATGATAATCGCATAAACACAGATCAAATAAATGAGAGACAGGATTGTATTTAACAAAAATAAAGAGTAACAGTTCAGAAAGCTTCTCAGATTCGAAGTACAAAAGATGCTTCTTCTCCCTAGGTTACAAATCAATCTCTGCTCTCAAAAACTCAGAAAAGTGTATAATGAAACAGGAAACTCGACTCTAGGTCTTATAATAATATCCGGTTCAAAATAAATTCGGTCTGGTTGTTCGGAAAATCGGTCCGCAAAACGGGACAGAGATCGATCGATCCACAAACAAGTATCAATCGATCCTTGTCCATTTTTTGGGCATTCTCAACTTTTCACGGACACTTCCTTCGATGCTTGAAATCCATCCAAAATGCATTCTTTTCGCACATCCAAGCTCGATTCCTGTAAAACAACAAAAAACACAAATCCGCGCCAAAAAGATCTGAATACATACTAAAAACCATAATTCTCGAGTAAAATTTGTAATAAAAACTACTAAAATACTAACACATCAAATTCCTCAGACTTAAATCTTTGCTTATCCTCAAGTAAAAGAAACGGAGATTAAGCCTACGGGATAACAAGCTTGAAAACCAAATGGATCATATGTTATCAGAAAATCTTACTTTGTGCTACTTTCACTAACCATATAAACTCAGAACAGTTAGAACATTCTCCCCAAGAATCGCTGCATAACCTCCCAAGCTCATCCATACTCTAAAATCTGAACCTGCCAACTCAGCTTCCATGTTAATAACTCTCTACATTCATTCAAGATAGGCGTGAAATTTTTCACCGAAGAACTCATAATCAGGAAATCAGGCTAGGTATTCAAGGCTTTTAGTGGTGAGGCTTAGAGTGTTTCGGGTATCAAAAACTACGTCAAGATGCAAGACATAATGAAAAATCGCAGGAGAGAAAGATTATATTGATATTTGTGCCCCCTAACTACCCAAGTACAAACCACCAATCAAAAAATAAGCCAAATATGTGCACTCTTCATGGTGAAGCCAATCAACAAAATAATATGCAAATACTGATTTATAAACCAGATAGAAGACAATTAAAGAAATTTTAGTTTTTTTTTTCAAAACGAAAATCTGGTTAAAATTAACATATCAATGATGTTTTTATACTCTAAAACACCCATACAGCATGAAGAAATGCAACATATCAATTTAAACCACCTAAACAACCAACACCGAGAAGTGAGACAGTAAAGACCGTGTCTAAACAACCTAAAATATAAAATCCTACCTAAGCAATTAGAAGGATCATGTCTACCCTATTCTATCCATTGTTTTTACACATGTGTGCATATAAGATTAAAAAGAAATGCATGGAGATTCAAGGAGATAAGGTAAGGGTGTGGTGCCAAACTAAAGATGAGTTTGGTCACTCAGGATTACCGAACCGAATGGTAGAAAAATGGGGATGTAATCCTGAATGATTGGTTTTATTCATGATTTCAAGTTCCTGGATAAAAGCAATTAAGTACATTAGTAGGCCAAATAAAACAGAGTTAATAACATCTCAGACAAAAGTCTGAGTTCCAGAGATTTCTGGTGAGGAGTTTGGTCACGAGTTATTCCGGTTTGCCTGCGCTAAAAGTCTAAGTAAGATGGTCAATGAGAATATAAAATAAAGTGCAATGCGCAGAGATAATAGTTTGAAATCATCATAAATCATAAACAATCCATAACTAACTCATTAAAAACATCAAAATGACTCAAACAACACCAAAAGAAAAAGAAAAACATAAGTACCCTACCCCAGACTTATCTCACATCGTCTCGGTGGGAAACAAATCCAAGGAAGGTGTAAGTAGCAAATAAAACAAAAATCCAAATAAAAAGAAAAAAGAAAACAGAAATAAAAAAGATAAATGAAAGAGAACTACTGAGCTACTCGAGAAGTGCTAAGCCTCTGACAGGAAGTGGCCCTAGGGCGCCTGCTTGCATCTCCTGAAGTAGAGTCTTCTCTCCTCTTGGAGCGCTCCACGCTCCGTCTAGCCTACTCTCGCACAAGAGCCGCACGAGTCTCTCGAGTCTCATCAGACTCCTCACTCTCAGTCTCCTCTCCATCATCATCTGCAGCACCTGCAACATCTACAAGAACAGGTGTGCTCTGCGCCTAATAATGTCCTCACGAACAGACCTGCTAGGAGAACAAGAAAGTAACCTCCCTATCATGGAGAGCTCTCTGGCAAAACGCGGCATGAGAGAGCTCGTCCTCTGATGACTCTCAATGGTCCATGCTCTGAACTCAACAGCAGTAGCAGAAGGACGCGGTGACGGGTCAAGCTCATAAGCACTGAAATCCTCCGGAAACAGCTCCGCGATCTCAGCATCAGTGGGTGCAGCAGGTGGAGCCATATGAGCCTCATAATCAGCGTCATCATCTAAACGGTCTCCAGCAGGACCAGAAGAACCCTTCTTGAAAGAAGGGGGACAAGGACAAGGATGCTCTGGAGGAGGTAGAGCTCAACTCCTGATGAATCAGCTAGAGAATTCAAGTCCGGGCATGCTAGCTCGACGTAGAGAGACCTCTGTTGGTGGTTCTGGAAATGATAGATGAATGGTCTCGAGCTGTGAATAGTACGCTTCCAGGGGGAAGCTAGAATGGCGAAGTCAACAAGATGCTTCCCATCGAGGAAAGCATAGTCAACTCTATGGTCCTGAAAAAACTTGTACTGCTTGGGGAGCTTGAACTCCACTCTCTGGTGACCAGTGAAATCGAATCTGACAAACCGCAGAAGTTGGGTAATAAGAGCACCCGCGACAAAGAACTTCTTCTCATAAGCCACCACCTTGAAGAAGGCGAATTAGTCAGCAACCACTGCATCCATGTTCAGATCCGTAGCCGCCACGTAATGGATCTAAGGTGAGAAGTCCCATGTATGTCTGACGCCAAGAAAAAGAAGACCCAACTCATCGTTTGTCACAGCAGCCTGGATAGACTTGGTGTAAATATGCAATCTAAGAACCTTAGCCGTGAGCAAAAGGACAGGACTGCGGATATGCGACTACTTCACACTCCGAGAGACAAATTGCCTTGCAGCACTAAAGTCCCAGAACTCACTTGACCTCGGTAGAGTTGGTACCCATGTAACACAACCCTGCACAAAACCAAAAACTCTGGCCAAGTCCATGAGAGAGATAGACTAATACTGACCCTGCAAGATAAAGGACAATGTTCCCAGATCAGCCATCAGATTGTCCAAGTCCGTATAGACACATCATGCATAGGCTAGAAACTCCCGCCATAGCTCGGGGTAGACTTGGTCACAAATCTCCAGCAAGCCTTGGAGCCCCATCCAGTCAAAGAGGGCGTAGAAGTCCTCGTGAATGCCAAAAGCATCTAGGAGATCATCATCAATGACTCGAGTCATTGGGAATGTAATGTGTCCCAAGTCCTGTAGAAACTGCGAGTCATACTGATCCCACTCCTGAGTAACTGGACGGTTCGCAGGATGTGTGAGATCACTCCTCTTGAAACGATGGTGAAGAATGGAAGTAGACGGGTCCTGCATCTTCAGAAACTCTCCTATCTTTCATCTACCCATAACCTGTGAAAATAGACACTTGGAACCAAAATTAGTATCCTCATCAAAACAAGACAACAAGAAAATAATTCACTTTGATTCACAGAGTATCGTTCTGCAAAAATCAAGATCAAAAACATTAAGAGTATGCATCAAACCATTCATCAAAGTAAGAACATCATCAAATATGTCAGATTTTCGTTTTGCTTTCCAAGTGAAAATAATCGCTTCATCGCAGTCAATCATCAAAACATGGTTTAATCAATCACAGAGATGCCACAAAGAAGTAAAAATAGCAATACAGAAGGAAAATCATGACAAAGCATGCATCCACGCAAAAATCAGGCATACAAAACGCAAAACAACAAAATCACCAAATTCAATCCTTAAAGCGCTAAATCTAGGTGCAATCCTACTGCTAAACATCTTAAAACATGCGTATAAGATCATCCAAGTACCAAACACTCATCAAAATTCAAGAAATCAAAAGTTCCCAAATTTCTCCGAAAAATCTGCTTGTAGAGATTCTGGACACATACCTTAGATTTAGTGAAATATGATCAGATAAAAAGATAAAGTACGAGATTCTCTTAATTTTAGGCTAAAAATGGCTCAGATCCGTCGAGTTTTAAGCAGAATCGATCAAAAGGGTGATTTTTGTGTTTTTCGTTCGAGAGATATTATGAAGAACTCACCTGAAATTCGAGTGATATATGGCTGTTTCGGGACAAGGATCGATCGATCCAGGGACAAGGATCGACCGATCCTTGTCCAATTGTTTTGATCCATAAAAAGACAGGGTGTCCTTCTGTTTTGGCACAAGTCCAGACATGGATCGACTGATCAAGAGGCAGGGAGCGATCGATCCCTGTCCTTTTGTCTGGGCGTGCCTGTTTTCTACAATAATAAAGCTAAAAACACAAAGAATATTATACAACTAACAAAGAATGAAAAGAAAAAAAATACCTAG
Organism: Anastatica hierochuntica; assembly: GCA_900406275.1. Classification (NCBI taxonomy): domain Eukaryota; kingdom Viridiplantae; phylum Streptophyta; class Magnoliopsida; order Brassicales; family Brassicaceae; genus Anastatica; species Anastatica hierochuntica. The sequence continues at coordinate 14,745 of OVAN01003595.1, forward strand.
TCGGTTGCCTTTTAGCACTTGTTTAAAGTCTCGAGCCTGACTGAAAAACGATCATACGATAGTTGGATCCTTGAAAAGAATTTGCATTCTCTCATTGGATGACTCGTCTGTAATGTATGGCTTCAATCTCTGACCATTCATATTGAATTTCCTCCCATTGTTATTAAGAACAACGGCTCCATACTGTCTAACCTCAACAATCAGGAATAATCCTGACCAACGCAATTTGATCTTTCCTGGAAACAATCGCAAACATAAGTTAAACAACAATACCTGATCCCCTACAGCGAAATGGCGTGAAATGATCCTCCTATATTGGAATGCTTTGGTCCGTTCCTTGTAGATCCTTGTGTCCTCATAAGTATTTAGTCGAATATCATCAAGTTCATTGAGTTGAATCATTCGCTTCTCAGCTGCAGGCTTGATGTCGAAGTTCAGCAACTTCGTAGCCCGAAGTCCCTGGTACTCGAGTTCAACAAGAAAATGGCATGCCTTCGCATACACCAAATGAAACGGTGTAGTGACAAATATTTTCGAGTCTTGCCTACAATGATTTCCAGGTTTCCCTTGATTTCCCTGTTGGAAATCTCAACTTGTGCACTTGTTTGCGAATAATAAGGTGTGGCTACCTTGTGTCTAACTCCATGCTTCTTCAGCAAATTCTCAAACAACTTGTTGATAAAATGGGATCCTCCATTACAAATTACTACTCTTGGCATACCCAAGCGAGGAAAAATCACAGATTTGAACATCTTTAGGACCACTTTGGCGCCATTAGAGGGGCTGGCCAGCGTCTCTACCCACTTTGAGACATAGTCTACTGCAACCAAAATGTACTGATTTCCATAAGAAGACAGGAAAGGTCCCATGAAATCAATACCCCATACGTCAAAAACCTCTATTTCTAGGATGAAGTTCTGAGGCATCTCATTCCGCTTACTGATGTTGACTTTCCTCTGACAAGCATCACATTTAGAGACGTAATCATGGGCATCCTTAAAGAGTGTTGGCCACCAAAAACCTTCCCGCATCACTTTCGAAATAATTTTGTAAGTAGAAAAATTTCCTGCATATTCAGAACCATGGCAGTGATACAAAATACCTTGAACCTCAGACTCTAGGATACATCTGCGAAAAAGTCCATCAGCACCTCTCTTGTAGAGAAAAGGATCATCCCAGAATTAATATCTGACATCTCTGAGGAACTTCTTCTTTGCATAGCCTACGAAATTTGGTGGCTCATCCTCAAAATTTGCACTCAGAAAATTTGCAAAATCTGCAAACCAAGGAATTTCGTCGTGAATCTCTCTAATGGGAAAACAATCAACAGTGTCCATGTACTCATCCTCCTGCAAGGCAACCATATAGACATTCTCCTCAGGGAGACTATCATCGAGTGGGGTATCAGCTTCCACTCGCAATCGAGATAAATGGTATGCAACACCATTCTCGATACCACACTTTTCACGAATCTCGAAATCAAATTCCTGCATAAGCAAAGTCCATCTCAACAGCCTCGGTTTAGCATCTTTCTAAGACATAAGGTACCTCAAGGCTGCATGATCAGTATGAACAATGACTTTAGATCCCATTAGGTACTGTCTGAAAATTTCAAATGCATAAACCACAGCTAGGAGATCCTTCTCCATAGTTGCATACTTGATCTGAGTGTCATCAAGTGTTCTGCTAGCATAGTAGATCACATGTAGCTCCTTGTCCTTCCCTTGACCCAACACTGCTCCTACCACGTAGTCACTAGCGTCACACATTACCTCGAAAGGTAAATCCCAATCCGGTGGCAGCACAATTGGAGCGCTAATTAGTGCTTTCTTGATTGTCTTAAAAGCTAACAAACAATCAATATCAAAATCAAATTTGACATCCTTACAGAGCAATCGAGTCATAGGTCTGGCTATCTTGGAAAAAGCCTTGATGAACCGTCTATAGAATCCTGCATGTTCGAGAAAGCTGCGGACATCCTTGATAGAAGTAGGAGGTTCCAGGCTCGTCATCACCTCCACCTTGGCCTTATCAACTTCGATACCTCTCTCAGAGATTCGATGGCCAAGCACAATCCCACCCTACACCATAAAATGACATTTCTCCCAATTCAAAACCAAATGTTTCTCTTCACATCATTTTAAAATCCTGCAAAAGGTTAAACAAACAGTTAGAGAACGAAGAACCATAAACCGAAAAATCATCCATGAAGACTTCCATGATATTTTTGATCAAATCAGTGAAGATAGACATCATGCATTGCTAGAAAGTGGCAGGTGCATTCCATAATCCGAATGGCATTCTCCAGTAAGCATATGTCCCATATGGACATGTGAATGTAGTCTTTTCCTTGTCCGCCGGATGGATGCGAATATGAATGAAACCTAAATAACCATCAAGAAAACAATAATAAGGATGATTAGCCTTTACAGCATTTGATCAATAAAAGGAAGTGGAAAGTGACCCTTTCTCGTGGCCGAATTCAACTTTCTATAGTCGATGCACATCCTGTGTTATGTGCTAGTCCTGGTGGGACTGTGCTCATTCTTCTCATTGGTGATGACAGTAATTCCACCTTTCTTTGGTACAACATGTACCGGACTCACCCATGTGCTGTCAGAAATAGGATAGATGACACCTGCACTCAAAAAGTTTTAGAATCTCCTTCTTGAAAACTTTCATCGACTTAGGATTGAGTCTCCTTTGATGTTCGATGGAAGTCTTGGATTCATCCTCCAAGTGGATCCTATGCATGCAGAGATATGGAGAAATACCTTTAATATCATGCAAAGAATATCCTAACGCTTTTCAATGCTTCTTTAACGTCGAAAGAAGCAGGGCAGTCTTAGCATTGCTTAGATTAACATTGAAAATTACATATTATGTAGACTTAGGACCTAAGAAAACATACCTTAGTCCTCCAGGCAGGGGCTTGAGCCCGACTTTTGGAGCTTTCAGCTTGCTCCAATCAGCACTCGAACTCGACACTAATGCTTGAGAAGGCGAAGGTGCTGGCTCTTTCGAGCTTGAAAAATGCGACATGCTTCTCAACCGCAGGTGCTGAATCCAGCAATTCAGCAACCTCAGAAGTACCTGCATCCAAAAACCCATATTAATTTTCAATTTGAGTTAAGGCTACCTGTAATGGATCCTCAGTGTAGAGCTCTTTAGCAGAGTCTTCGATCACATCAACAAGTGTATCAACCCAAAACATGTGCCCATCAATGGTTAGCTTCTTCATGGATTTCTCGATGTTGAACTTCATAGTCAACTTTCTAAGTCAAAGATCTATTTGACCGTTCTACACATCAATCATGGCTCTAGTAGTAGATAAGAACGATCTTCCAAGGATAATGGGATCTTTGGGTTCTTCTTCAAGCTCCAAGACAACAAAGTCTGTGAAAACATATCACTCTCCAACTGCTACGGGGATGTTATCTAGGATACCGATTGGTCTTTGAATAGGCCTATCTGCAAGCACCAAAGACATTCTCGTGGGTTTATAGTTAGTCAAGTTTAGACGTTGCGATACCGAGAGTGGCATCACACTAACTCCTGACCCAAATTCGCAAAGACATCGCTCAAAGGTAAGCGATCCAATCTTGCAAGATAATACAAAAGGACATGGATCCTTGCGTTTCTCCGGTAAGATGTACTGAAGAACCGCGCTACATTCTGCAGTAAGAACTAAAACACCATGTTCTAATGTCATATAGTCTGAAAGTATCTCCTTCATAACTCTCTTACGAGAAGGTATCATCTTGACTGCTTTTACGAAAGGCAATCGAACATGTAATTCACCGACGAGATTCTTCAATTTCTCATACTCTCGTTCCTTGATATTTTGACGAGGTATGGAAGGATACAGTGGCTTGAGAACATAAGGTGGGTGTGGCACGTATTGATCCTCAACCTCTTGCGAATTCATTTCATCACGAAAATATGATACCTTCTCATCAGGATAGGGATCGATCGATCCAGAGACAAGGATCGATCGATCAAGAGATAGGGATCGATCGATACTTTTCCTTCTGTTTTGGGGCTCCTTAAGCCATGGATTGATCGATCTTTGGACAAGGACCGATCGATCCTTGTCATTATGTTTTGGACCTGTTTTTCAGCTCTTCGCCACTTTTTCAGCATGATGGCACTACAATATTCCTTCAGATTCTTCTCCGGTTTGCATGGAATGACTTCTGGTGGAGCTCTGTTGCTCGCAGAAGTCTAAGAAAATTCTGTTTCCAGCAATTTCATGTGTGTGCTCAATGTCTCGAACTTCCCATTGAGATCAGTGTACATGTTATCAACCTTCTGATTCAAGTCCGCAATGTACTTTTTCTGATTCTCCAGCACTTGCTACAACATCTTCTTCAGCTCACTATCTTGAGAAGATGCAGAAGATTGTTCTTTGTTCTGATTCTGATACCCCGACTTATAGTTGTTCTTGAATCCTCCTAATCTAAACTGCTTCTGCTGATAGCCACTTTTTCCGAAGCCATTGTTTTGATTCTTGTTCTGAAATCCGAAGTTTAAGACACTCTGATTTTGTTGGTATGGCTTGTTCTGGAACTGTTTCTGTTTGTTGAAACCTCTGTTACCAAAATTTCCTTGACCTCCAATATAATTCACATCTGCTTGTCCACCATTCAGCTCCTCAGACATGAAATCCTGAAACATTTGTCCCATCTTCTGCTCTTGAAGAATAGATGTATCGTTCTGCTCTCAAACAAAGTTCACTGCCTGCTGATCTCTCTTCATGAGCTCATCGAGCTTTGACTGCAGATCATAAATTCCCTTCGCATCTGATGACACAACTCCTCTACCTCGATCATAGTTTGATCTGCAATTGGCCTGACTATTAGCCATGTTATTCACCACCATGTAAGCTTCCTTCACAGTCTTGGTCATGAAATCACCATTGCTCGCGGTATCCATAATATTATAATACTTCTCCTCAACCCCATTATAGAAAATGTTAAGGATATTCCAATATGATAACCCATGATGAGGGGCAATCATTGAGGTACTCTCTGAATCTTTCCCAAGCAGCATGAAAACTCTTAGAACCCAATTGGTGAAATCCCGCAATCTTGTTTCGGAGAGACATAGACCTTGATTTCGTGAAGAAATGCCCAAGGAAAGCAGCTTTGATTTCGTCCCATCACCTTAGAGAATCAGGCTCCAAACTATTGTACAATCTTGTAGCTTTGTCATTCAGAGAGAAAGTGAATCACCTTCATTTCAGAGCTTCAGCAACAGCAAGTACTCTATTTTCCTAGATAGTATTGCAGATGGCTTCAAACTTATCCAGATGGTGCATTGGGTTCTGTGATGGCAACCCATGAAACTGATTATGTTGCACCAAGTTAATGAGACCTGTCTTGATCTCAAAGTCCCTTCTCTCTATGGGAGGCGGACAAATCCCAGAACGATTCACATAGAAGGCCTCTGGAGTGTCATATTACGCTAGAGTCATCCTCTGTTGAGGTTGATTTGCGCGTTGTTACCCCTCAGCTGCAACATTTCACTGGCCAGCATGCTGAGCACCAGCATTAGCACCACCACCAGCAGGTGGATTATCTCCTGGAAGGAGTCCAGGAAAGAGAGGATTTTGATGAACTTGAATGGATTCTCACAAGTTGTCACCCATGATTGCAACAAACTCAAATTCTTCAAAAACCTCCAGCAACTTCTCTTTCTTCTTCTGTCTCTCTAGATGCGAAGGTTCAGGCTCGAATTCTAGAAGATTCGCAATCCCTTGGCTTCTAGTATGAGACCTGTTCATGCACCTGAAACCACAAAAACATTGAAGAAAAAGAAGAGATTAAAGAAAATAAAGAAAAATGCCTTAGGCACGCAATGATCCTAAGTTCTATGACTCCTTGTTGGTCCCCGACAACGGTGCCAGAAAACTTGATAGCTCAGGTTTTCGCCCGAGAAAACACTGCAAACGCACAGAAGTACGTTGTAGTGGTTCGGGATCAATCCACTGAGACCAAAGGTAGCACGAAGAATGTCAGATAAAACAGCGGGCTAAAGCTAAAAAGATGTCTTTTAAGAAGATGAAAATATCGAATTAAGAAAAGCAAAGAAGGTAAACGAGCAACGATGGGGTTGTAATTCAATCAAAGAAGTGTTGGGCATTGGGTATTCTCAGGGAAACAATTCATTGTTGATTCAAAATATAGATTAGGGAACAAGTTTTAAACCGTCTTGAACTCAAACACTAATATAGAATTGATCTACTTCCGTAGTATCAATTCCCTATGTATTAGAAACCTCGAGACTAGCTTCCGTTGACTCTCGATTTCTAATCATGCATTCTAAATAGGTTTGATAGGTTCACAATTCACTTAAACATCAACTTCCATTGGCTTAAGAAGAATTGCTCATTTAGAATTCTTTTAGGCATTTAAACAAACACTTTCCAGGCGTTAAATTACCTAAGATCAGAAACTAAGTGATCAGTTTAATTTCATGCATTACGATCAATCCTAGATCAAGATCCAATTGGTTAAATCCCTTATCATACAATTCTACATCAACAATTCATGAATCCCTATGTGAGAACCCTTAAACCCAACGAATAGACTACTCACTCATGATAATCGCATAAACACAGATCAAATCAAAGAGAGACATGACTGTATTTAACAAAAATAAAGAGTAAGGGTTCAGAAAGCTTCTCAGGTTCGAAGTACAAAAGATGCTTCTTTTCCCCAGGTTATAAATCAATCTCTGCTCTCAAAAACTCAAAAAAGTGCATAATAAAACAGGAAACTCGAGTATAGGTCTTTGCAATCAAATCCAGTTCAAAATAAGTTCGGTTTAGTTCTTCGTAAAATCGGTATGCAAAACGGGACAGGGATCGATCGATCCACAAACAAGGATCGATCGATCCTTATCAATTTTTCTTGGCATTTTAAACTTTTAATGGACACTTCCATCGATGTTTGAAATCAATCCAAAATGCATTTTTTTCGCACATCCAAGCTCGATTCCTGTAAAAACAACGAAGAACACAAATCCGCACCAAAAAGATCTGAATACATACTAAAAACCATAATTCTCAAGTAAAATCTGTAATAAAAACTACTAAAATGTTGACACATCAATACTTTAGCATATATAAACAAGCAAACATCTTGTTGAGTCATATATATTCTACCTTTACTCACCCTAGCGACCCAGTAGATAAGATTTGCTCTTAGGCTTATTCAATATCATTTAGAAAGAAATAGACACCCGACAGAGTTCATATAGTAATGTGGGTTCAAGTTTTACCCCATTTGAAAACCCATCTGCAAGTGTACAAAATCCACAGTAATAGTTAGAGATCGAATCCACTAGGACTAGAGATTTACACTTAAAACCTATTGATTTCTGACAAAGCTAAGAAAAAATGCATTTTAGGTTTAGGATTTTTATTTGGTTTTTCAATTTTTTAAAATGCAAATGAAACCTATTCTAGCATGCATATGTACTTAGGAGAGATCAATGAAACAATATACATCAAACAAGAAAAAAGCATTAACAAGTAGAACTAAAATTCGTCTAGGGGCATAATGCATAGGTTTATAACACAATCACTTCTGTAAATCTTCTCCAATTTTGAGCATAGAGATTATATACCCTTAAGAACCAAGAGACTCAACTTTCGTTGGTCCTCGTAGAAGAAGAGTATGCATTACTATTTATAGCATTGATTGTTCACAATTCTATATCGATTAACTTTCATTGACCATATAAAAAAGGCTCACCAAATACGAGAATCAACAATATGAAAATCTTTTTGAATGCATACTATCCTAAGATATATCTACAAACTCGATTAGCAAATGAAATAACATTAAATCATAAGCAAAGGTGATAACGTTGTTGATAAAACAAATCGATTAGTATTCAATTAAAAAAACTCATTAACTCCATGTAATATACTGTCTATCATGAAAAAAAAAAATCAATCAAAGGCATGCAAACATGAAACCAATCAATACAACAAGAATTCATGTGAAAATGGAGAAGGGTAAATAAAATTGAATTATGGAAGAAATATAAATGTATCAGGATTAGATGAATCCTTTGGAGGCTAGAAAGGGCACGCCCCAAAGGGAATGGCCTCCTAAGGCATTTATTGGTCTAGAACTTCAACAACTCTCTTCAAAATAAAGTCTAAAAAAACTATATATAGTGCTTCCTGACTTAGGTACAAATGTGTAAAATTGAGCTATAAGGCTTCAAAATGTAAGGGTTCGTGTCAAATGGGATATGAATTGATCCAAGTGATCTTTCTTTTGTTTTGGACTATCTACGCATCCTTCATATGTGAGCCAGCTAGACTAGTCTTCAATAAAAATTGTGTAACTCTTTTTCCATTTCTCCAAATTTGACGAAAAAAATTTATAAAATCTAACTCAATTTTATAGCTCCCGCACAAATTTCATGAAAATCGATTGAGGGAAAGACCTTCGTCTTGGATGATACTTACGATGCTCAGAAGTTGTCCAAAAACTGATTTTTATCCAATTAGATCCATAATGCTCCAATATACACTTTTATGTGAAATTACATAAAGGAGCACAATTAGAAAAAAAATATTTGAGAATCGAGTAAAAATATACTAAAATTCATAGGAAAAATGGAAAACTATTGGTTCTATCAAATAGCTCAACTCGGAATGTGTAAGACCTTAACCATATCTAATGCGAGTTTACCTAGTAGACGAGAAACTTGGAAGTTTTAGGTGATTTGTCACCTTTTTTTACTTAAATGATGGAGAAGAAACACACTCTTTGCCATCCTTTCTACTTGGACATATTCAGTGCGCTCACTTGCTACACGTTTCCATAGGCTCCGAACACCTAATCGTCATTTTGTCCACTGAGGCATAATGAGTCCTAAACCATAGTCCGTTCAATTAGTAGACCGAAATTGTTACGTTTTGAGTGTAAATTAGGCACATATTTAAACGATGTCAGTTCAATTTTTGCTCATATTCACTATTCTTTTTCGCCTCCACGATGATTGAAGGCAATTTTTAGAGTTCTTCATGAGAGATTACGGATATTGATTTCAAATATAGAAAATGATGTTGTGCACATTGTCTTCAACTGCAAATGAAAACTTATCAACGACTGCAATTATTCATCTCTATAAACTTAATTTCTCTACTTTGATTTCAATTTTTACTTTTTAAATTGATGACCTTATTTCATCTATAATCGGTTAGGAAAATGAACATTTGATGCAACGTGTTTTGGAAAGACATGAAGGTATTGTAAAGACAAGCAGGTTTGAAGAAAATCTTGTTTTTCGAACATCAAGCACAACTGATAATGCGGGAAAATAAAATGATTATGTGTTTGAAGGACAACTTTTATTTGTTCCAATGGACCATTGAATAGTGATTGAAGCACGTGAAGTTGAAAAGTTACATGCATCTCTTTATAATTCCTTTACGTCGTTCAACAACAGGGTGCCTGAAGTCAATAATAAATTAATAAATAAATTAATTTTGCAAAGGCGAATGCCTGAAGTCAATAATTTTTTATTTTCAGTTAAAGATAATGTACTCGACATCTTTTTCTCTATTTGAAATTGATATCCTTAATCTCTCACGAAGTTCCCTGAAATTGCCTACAATCATGGTGGAGGACAGGAAGAAGAGTAAATATGAGCAAAAATTGAAACGACGTCATTTAATATGTGCATATGTTTGAAAAAAATAAATGGTGTTCCTCAAAAAATTGAATTGACTAACCATCGAACTGATTGGCTAGGTAATGATAGTTGACATCTCAATAAACACTGCAGCTGCCTGAGAGGCATTACTCACTTTTAAATTGTTTGGGTCAAAGTTTTTTTTGAAATATTTATGAATTTTGGTCTAGATAAGATGGACCAAAATTATGAGTATTGGATTTTCACACTTAAGAACTTGGGGGTTGGATTAGACGTTTTCCCCGGCTTGTTGGAGAAGGTAGATTTTGGATAGAGAACTTACCCTGAAAATTGTATGTTATGATTCACTTATTTGATTGTTAGTTCCTAACTTTTACTAAGATTGACCTCATATGCATTCTCCAAAAATCTCTTGAGAAAACGTACATTAGTTTTAGAATGCAGCATCAATTGAACCCTTTTTTATTGAGACGTAGAGAACAGGGTAGACTACTTAGTATCAAATATGGAATTGATCAAATCTGATTTGATTTTCCTTTTCCTCCGTGAACCTAGTTTGGTCGAAAATGTCTTATGGTTGCCCGAGTTGGCTCCTTTTCCAGAGATGGTATCACCTCCACCGTAGCGTAAGTTTTTGATGTATTCATTGTGGTGCCTCCATTATGTTGCCTCTATCTTAGCAGGCCATAATTTATTTAAAGAGAAAATGAGAGTCCTATAACATAACACGCAAAAGGATGGTTTGACTAGGCCTAAACATATACCCAAAACCAAACTATCAAAACCAGATCGACCAGAAAAAGGTAATATGGTTTACGATCGTTTCCTTGAAAAATGCATGATCGTATCAAGACTCTGATTACTTTCGGTTATACATTCAAATTGGATATTACACGAGATTCGTACGAGTAAAGTGGGTACCCAACTCTAATAAAACATATTGTCCCCCTTCTTAAACTTAGGTTTAGCCTTTTAGATTTTATCGATATTTGACGTTTTGAAGAGAGGAGTTAGATGCATGATTTGGATTTCCGGTGGACTAAATATTTTTCATGGTGGCAAAATATTAAGAGGTCGGTGATTATGGTAGTTTCTACATGGATTATAGTTGAGATTTGATAGAGTTTGATGCTCACAAATCTCGAATCACTCTCCAAACAAGCCAACAAGTGTAGATATGTAAAGACTATTTGTATTAATAAAAATAACGATTACGATTTAATGTTCTAAAGGCTCTAGAAACCCAAGCTTGACATACTCAAGGATCTAGACATTCCTTTAGCAAATGATGATCAACATTGATCATCCTTTGGCACATCACCAAAGAGAAAACATCACAACATTAAGCATATCCCCCATAAAAGATTATTGTTCCTTTATTTATACCAGCTTATAAGATAGAGTAATAGATGGTTCCCAAAACCTTCTTTTGGTCCCAAGTCTTTACTCTCCTTGGTCAACACGTTGATTGACTTCTTCCCGCCTTGGTCACGTATCAATACTCGCCCCTTTAAAATGACGCTTGTCCTCAAGCGTGAAATCCGAATATTGTTGGCAAGCTGCTAAAACACCGTTATAATTATCCTTGCGTCTCCATTGATGCCAAACCGAAGAGTATTCCTCGTCCTATGACCACCAAGAAGAGAAGTGTTGAAGAAATTACATCATGTATTTTCTGCCACTGTCTCTTGCATTCAACCATATGTGACTTGTATATGTATCGATAGTCTTTTGTATATACTGTTGAAAGAGATTGTATATGCCCACTTCATTGTAGATACAAACCTTTGTACGCACTAAATACTCTTTCTGTCTGCTTGATTCAACAACTTTCCCCAGCAAAACCTCTGTTAAGTACACCTGCATCTCTTGTGTCCACTCCGATCTTTTATGTCCATTCTTCTTCTTTTCCCACATGATATTCCCACTTAGCCAACTTAAAATTAGATTTTCCACAGTGGAGTTGTCTCTTCCCAAAGATGTAATTAACTGTTTGAATCTCCATTTATGCTTCAGTTGAAACATCGTAGCACCAAGAATAAATTGTCGCAGCCTTCTCGTTACCAATGAATCCGAAACCAAAAGCGTTCGCTTTAACTTGAACTGCGATTTTAGCCTTTCCGTAAACATCACAAGCCCATCTCCTTATAGCTTAAATGGTGCCATAGTCATCTTACACCTGTAACAGCTCACAAACTGATCCGAAACGTCAACAAATTGATAGAGTTCAGGTTTATTAGCATGTGTCGGATGCCTTCTGCATACGTCGTTTCTACAATGTTCTTGAACCTGCAACAGCATCAAGATTCCTTCTCCTATCATGTATGACAGCTCAATTACCATAGGGGACCTTTTAAGATGCAGTAAAACACGATGATACAAATGCAGCACAACACCATTTTCAATTGTTGTAGAAAAAAAGGAACTGCTCATATGTCAAGTCTCTTATGGCAGAGTACTTCTTGAATAGTGGCACAAACTTGTTCTCATCCATTAGTCGTACCTTAATCACTTTGTTTATGAGCTTCTTACTACCTGAGCAATTAGAATGTACAAGGAAAGACCATCCTTCGTCCACCGTAAATCCATAAACCCATTCCCAGAAGCCAATCTCCTTCATTTCTCTGTATTTAAATTTCCATGATTTGGGAAAGACTCTTTGTTTACCATTCTGTGTTGCTCTCTTCTCCATTGCCACTTTCTTTATCAAATTCTTTTGATTCACAGCCACTGTATTTGTTCTAAGACCCCCTAACAATTGCTCATGATTGCTAAGATCCAAAACTTTTTTTGCTCCTTTGATTTTTTTCCAACCATAAATCCTCTCAATCTTTTGTAACAACAAAAGTCGTGAAACCTCAAACGTCAAGCCAATCATCTCTACTTCCATTTGTCTGATATCGTTATGCTTCATAACAAGTTTTGCAGCTTTATATTTGAATTTCCAGGATTTGGGAATTTTTCTCCACATTCTTAGTTGGTTCTTACTTCGTACTTGCAGAGACATTTCGTCGAGCACATGGTGTGCTTTCCCAACGATGTTTACATGTCCAATTTGTGAATCAACCAGATTTGGCATCACAGTTGGAGATGACAGTTTCTCAGTGACATCCAACATATCCTCAATTGTTTGATCAAAAACAGGAACCTCATGAGTCGGTTCCAGCCACTGAATCGCTGCTCTACTCGGAGAATCGTTATCCAGGATCAATTTCTTTATGCTAACAACCTCATTCTCCAAGAGTGATTGTGTATCCTGAATCACTATCTTCTCCGTTGATTTTGAGTTATCTTCTTCTAGCTCTGTCGTCTCTGCTTCAGTACATAAGCTCTCTTGCGATTTCGTCAAACTCACTCCATACGGATCGTTATGAACGCCAAACCTCCACTGGAAATTCTGCTACAATGATTCCCAGGTATCGTAACCACCTTGTTATAGGTGGGCTTGGCACCCCCTCAATGCCATGCCCATTTCCAAAGATCTACCTAAAATTAGAAGCCCATCTAAAAGCCTGAAAAGGCCCATCAGAAAGTCGGGCTACAGCCCGAGGAAGGAGTCCGCAACTACTACAGACAGAGTCAAAGCAATCGAGGCAGCCCGTGCTAAACGACAAACACTACAGTCCAAAAATCTGACAAAAGCTGTAGCCTGCACAGGCGGCTGTGTCAGACTGTGTCTTCTCGGAGCCCGAGCCAGGCACAGAAAAGTCAACTTTGTCAGACTACCTTTCTGCAAAGTAGCCCAAGTTACAAGGCATACTGATATCAGACTAATGAGGAAAGGAGTAGAAGGAGCCCCCAGCATTAAATGCACCCTGGAGCTACAAATTGGTCATTTCGGGTAAAATATTAAGTTACGAGGCAGACTGACACAGTAGCCTGAGTCCAGCGGCGGGCTGCAGCCCGAAGTGACGTGACAACAGCCTGAAAATGAGAAATTGGAGGGAAAATGAACTTTGGAGGGAAAAACCCTCTATATAATGAAGACCCTTGGCAAAGGAAAGGCCAAGTGGGAAGAAGGTGAATCATTCACACAAAGATTCATAGGACAAAGAACTAAAATCTCTCTCAAACACTTTGTAAAAGAAATTGACAATCG
>OVAN01003596.1:0-28522 GCA_900406275.1 Anastatica hierochuntica
ATGACTTAGCTTCTGTCCTTTGATTTGGCTGCTGATCCATATTGCATCAGAAGAGGTATGGGCAATTATCTAGGAATTCAAGAAAGTTTGGGCGGTCCAAAAGGCCATATATTTAATTTTGGGAAAGAACGATTAGGTGAAAGAGTAAACAGATGGTCATCCAAATTTCTCTCAAAAAGGGGCAAGGAAATTATGATCAAATTAGTTGTTCTTGCGCTTCCCAACTATGTCATGTCATGTTTTAAGCTTCACCATGGGATAATTTCGAAGTTAACTAGTGCTATTTCTAATTTTTGGTGGAGCTCTAATGGAATTAACCATGGCCTCCATTGAGTTACATGGGACAAACTATGTATTCAACAAGAAGACAGAGGTTTAGACTTCAAATATCTAGAGGATTTCAACACGGCCTTATTGGCCAAACAGTGATGGAGACTGATATAGTTTCCGGGGTCATTGGTTACTTGCGTACTACGTGGCAGGATATTACAGAAATGTTCATCCATTAAATGCTAAAAACCAAAATTTACCCTCTTTCGGCTGGAAGAGTATTTTCTCAACCCAAGCATTGCTAAAAATGGATTAGGATAAGGATCGACTCTGGAATTAACACATCAGTGTGGCACGATCCATGGATATCAGATGTAAATCCACGACCGGAAAGAGGTCGGGGTAGTGTTTGGCATCCTAAGTTACAAGTACAACACTTAATTGACCCTATGACAAGGGAGTGACATTTGCCAATATTACATGAACCACAACATATGATGGTTTGGTATGGCATTACACAAAATTAGACCAATATACGATAAAATCGGGTATAGACTTCTTAATACTTTGGAGATAAATCGGATTAACAATAATGACTGGGAACCGAGACTGGAGGCTTTGATGGCATTTACAAGGAAAATAAAATGCCCACTAAAATCCAAAAATTTTCTGGCAAATTATTAGTGGGAGCTTGGCGGTGAAAACATAACTAATTAGCAGGGGGTATGTTGTGATATTGTGTGTAAACGTTGTGGTCTCCCTGAGGAGACAATCAATCATGTTTTATTTGAATGTGATTCGGTTATGCACATTTGAGTTTCTGTAGAAATCCGACAAAACCAAAGGAACTTCCAACAAGCTCTCTCTATACCAACTTGGATTATCTTTTCTGGCGAAATCCTCAGAGGAACCAACAAAGAGTTTGTGATCTTTTCCCCTGGATCTTAGGTTAATTTGGAAAGTAAGGAATCAAAAGATGTTCCAAGGAGTCCAACTCGAAGTTGACGAGATTCTAAAGAATGCAAAAACTAATTTGTTGGCTTGGGAGGACGCGTAGGCCCTACCAACTCCGGTTGATGATAGGGTGGTTATGGAGAGTACAAGGCAAATGGCATACATTGTTGCATAGATAGATCGTTTGAAACAATCTAACCCTTTTCTGGACTAGGTTGGGTATGTCAAGATAAGGATAATTCAGTAGTATTATCTGGAGCAAAATGCCTCCGGCGAAGTCTATCACATTTGCACTCAGAAATGAAAGCTCTGTTGTGGACAATATCAGAATTATTTACTAAAAGAATTGATTGCCAGTTGTTCGAGACAAATTGCATAGAGCTTCTTACGATTCTTTAAAACTCAGACGATTGGCCAGTTTTCTACACGTAAATCTAAGATTTCAAACGTCTTCGTGGACATTTCCCAGGATTCTCATTATCCAATATCCAGCGCACAATGAATACACAAGTAGACTGCCTACCTCAAGAATCCCATATTATTTCTCGTGATTATAGTTTTGTAGATTTCTCACCTCCGAATTAGGTAACCAATTCCGGAATAACTTTCCGATTTATGTTAAAAAAAATGTTAACATCAACTTACATATGCTACACAATTTACAATAACAAGTACATACAAAGATAATTAAATAAAGTGACAGAGAGAATATGAATTATTTAAACATAGCTGATTATGTTAATAGAAAAAAATTAATCAAACTAAACAATGCTCGTGCATGGCATATACCATCATTTAGTAAATGGAAAAATTATAGAATTTAGACCCCTACGAGAGGGTTTCGTGTTTTAATGTTCAACTGGTCTTTCAAAAATGTGAAACATAATTCCTCATAAACAAAGCACTTCACGAAGCACTTAGGAGATCTTTCTTAACACCTCCTAGATTTTCTCTATTTTCCGGACCATCTGTCCTGACCATGCATACATCTCTATCTCTCTCTATTCATCAATCTTTCGCTCTCTAGCTTTCATTAGCTTTATTTTGCTTCCTCTCTATGATTTCAAGAGGATCCTTGGTGGTAATGGATGCAAGTTTGATGATGAAAGTGTCAGATTGTGAGTTTTGTTTCATGTCCTTTCTCTTCTTTAAGAAAAAGAGAGACTGAACATAACAACTTTGTTTGTTATACAAGATCTCTTTCTAAAACAATTTTCCTTTTTGTGTGTGATTTGAATTGTAAAGGATGTTGATGTGGGAAAATGAGTTTTGCAGTGAAGGAAGAAGAATATAGAACCAGAGATTGAAGGTGAAGATGATAATGTCAGAAAAGCCTTCAACAAGATGTCTATACAACTATATAATTTTGGAGAAGGGTGGATACTTTTTATATGCTATTTTTTTAGATATATACATATGTACATTATGGGGGAAGATAATTAGTATATATGTAAATTTATCTATATATAAAGAAGTGGAGGTGAAATTGATAAGAACAGAGAGCGGATCGAAAAAGAAGACATAAAACATGACGAGCGGAGAAGTTCATGACATATAAGAAGATGGTAATGTACTTGTATGGAGGGAGAGATGTAGAGGGGTCACCTTGAAGCACGCTGGAAAAGGAGGCCCATTGGGGATGGGCAACAACCACAGAAGATGAGAGCAGCCATGGAGAAGACTTGTGACGCTAGATATGGAACCATGTCGAAGAACAACCCTGAAGAAAGAGATATATTTTGGTGTAATCAAGCTCAACGTAGAAGAAGAAGTTGCTTTACGCACAATTAACTTAAGAGGAGAAGTTGTACCTGAGTTTGAGTGTAGAAGTTGAGATGATGTGGAGGAGAAACTATCGTGACATCATATAAGGGTGACGAGACCATGGTGTAATAAATGTGAGCAAAGAAGAAGCTTGCGTATCAAGCAACCGTGGAATAGTCGAAGAACTTACTTTTAGAAGAAGTAAGAAAGAGAAGGAAAATTTGGGGGACAAGACATTCACAAGGAGTTACTAGCGGAGGAAGCAACTGTTGAGGAGACCATCGTCAGCCACTACCACCATTTTGTGATCACCCGAGAAAAACCACATCATAGTAGAGTCGAGAGCCGCATGATCAGTCTTGGTGCGTATAAGAAATGGTCAACCGAAAAAAGAATATTTTGACCTGGAAATTTGTCTGTAACCAACTTCTATATCTATCATCTTCAACAAAGGATCATTATTCTGAGTTATATTCTAAAATTGTGATTGTTTTCGTGAAGGAATATTATGCTTTGAGTAGTTTAGTTTCTTTGATGAACCGAATACTTTTTATAAACTCCAAAGACACAACTCAGTACCATTTTTGCTATATTAACACAATGAAAATGTTGACTTGATTTCTTCGGGCTTCAACTAGAATAACAACAACAATAGGGAAACGATAAGTGAAACCTGGACATAAAGGTCAAGGTTAACCAAAATCAACTACTTAAAAAGAGTTCTAAGCTTGTGAATTCATCTTATTTTATTGCACTCTTTTAAAAATGATAACCCAACAACGGAGGAATCGAAAAACCCAAAAACAAAACATTAGTGTGTAGACACAAGTACTGAAACTCATTGGTTAATATATATGCAACACATGTACACTAGCGGTGAACTATATCGGTTCAGATCTCAAATTACGATGTCTATAATATAAAACCAAACTAGGTATGTGCATGGCACATACAAAGAATTAGGCCTTAACTGGTAATGGTTTTTGCATTAGTTTATGGTTTTTGATTCTTCAAAAACAATTGTTTTCACCATTCATGATCTTGAGAAAAGCGGATTTCCTAAACTATAGGGAATCTAGATTTCGAGGAGTGTTTGTGTTTTGTTCACAAAATTTAAAAACCAAATATCATGAGTTTTTGAAAAACAAAAATCTATACTATAATCAAAAACTAAAAAATAAAAAACCAAAATCCAAAAACCAAAATCTAAAAAGCATTTTAAAAATTAAAAACAATTGGAGCACTAGTTACATATTTTTTTTAAAAAAAAACCTAAGGCACTTTGTTGAACAACATAAAATTAATTAACTGTTGGTTGACCGAGTTACCAAAATCTTGACATGTTCTGATTAGTACGACGAATTCTAACTCCACTGCACGGTGAGGTAGAGGCGCTTATTTGGATGATGCAAATTATTTTATCTTAATAAAAGACGTATGTGGCATTTTCAGCTGACAGCACTAAACTCGTGAAGATGGTGATGACGCCACAAGAATGGCCAACTTTCCAAACATATTTGTATGAGATCGAGATGTGTATAGGGAGTTTTGATTTCCTTTTTCTTTTGTTTATTTAACGCAGTTTTAACACAAAAACGGATAAATTAGCATGTGGAGCTCGACAGTTTCTGCATATTATGTGTTATGTAAGTTTGCGCATCCGGTTTGAGTTTCTGAACCATTTTAAATTTATAAGTTGTTGACTAAAAAATACATGTTGTGATTAGCTGAGAAATCGTCTCCAATGCTCTATATGTGAATCACTAATCGCAAAAGCCCCTCAAATAATACATAATTTATAAATATTTATTTTTAATTCGGAAAAGCTGGAAAGTATGTAAAACATTGGCCAAGTTGTAAAAATTACGATTTCTACAGGGTTGTATTCGCCCGACCCGAATTAGCGGATCTAACCCGATTTTTGTGCCACCTCGAATCGAAATTCAATTCGTTCAAACCTCTAAATCTGATTTGAATTCAAAATCGTCACATTCTCTCAAAGACGATTTCTCTTCTTCGTGAAAATAAGGGAAACTAAACAAAGCTCTCATCGATTTCTCGAGAAAGCTTATCAAATCTGAATAAAATGGTGGAAACAAGGTGGATTTCAAAGAAGGAGAAGTAAATACTGAGAAGGTCATCATGAAGAAGGAAGTGGTAAAGAGGAAGGCGAATCCAATGAAAGAAGAGGATAAGAAGGTGAAGATGGCGAAGTCAGCGAAGACTATTGCTACTGTGAAGATTGTAAAGCCAACGGAGAAAATGCAGGTGTCGAATCCGATTGTGTAGCCGAGAGATCAACTAAGGATGAGCAGCGGCGGCTCCGATAAACGTGCTTGTGGAGGCTGCAGCGGCACATTTATCGGAGGACGACGATGTAGACAATGAAGGTGAGGAGGTTGCCTCGAGTGGCGGCAGAGATGATGATGCAAACAAGGATACAAACACGAGGATAAAGAAAAGGATGTAAAGAATGTAGAGGAAGCAACAGATGGTGAGGATGAAGAAAATGATGTAAACAATGAAGAGGAAGTATCATATGGTAGAGAAAGTGAATCTGAAGAAGAGGAGGAGATGTCTCGATTTGCAATAATTCCTAGTACCAATCCAGAGCACTTAGAGGTAACTAACTAGCAATTGATTTCCATTCATAAATTTTGATGCCATTTACATTTTTTCTTGGAAGGGAAAAGTGGATAAAATTATCCATAATACTAGGAAAACTTGGAGATAATAGTGATAAAGCTTAAGAAAACTAGTGGAGAATGTCTTATAATTAGAATAGAATTGTATGTTACATGAGAAAACTATTTGGAGTGTTGATGTATTACCGATATAACAGGGTAAAACTGTATGGTACTTGCAATATTTTGAGGCAATCAACCACCTAGAATGTAATCCTTGCCCCAAGAAGTACAAGAAACAAATAAAGCTGGGGACACGGTGTTTCATATAAGAATCTATTGACACACTTGTGAAACTGAATCCAAGGCTCACTTAGTCGGAGATGAGGTGGTCTGAGGAGCATCCTCAATTCAAACACTTGTTCCACATGAAAATAGAAAATAACCAAAAGATACAGGGAATCTGGATGTCGTTGTTGTGGACTACTGAAATCTCAAAACGAAAAGAAGTGTGGTTTATAGTCAATGGCGTTCCCATCTGGTATGGCCTGAGAGAATACACATTGATATCATGACTAGAATGCGGAAAGAGATGGGTAGTACAAATTTCGTGAAGCGGCACAAAAAATAAGGTTGGAGGATGTGAAAGCAAAGCTGGAGGAAATGGGACCCCATAGAGACATGCTGAAGATTGTTGTTCTATACTTTTTAGAAAGTGTGGTTTGCGCATAGACAAAGAGTGGAGTTGGCGCAAAAAATGTTTTGATTTTTTCCTAAGAGTTGTGGCTGATATTGAGTTCATAAAGATCTTTCCTTGGGGGAGATACTCCTATGATTACATGGTGAAGAGATATCTCACACCATGAATCATTTTAAAGGGACGGTGAAGGAGAAGATTTTATGGCCTCTTCTAGTTTCTGTCTTCCACTAGAGGTAAGTAGAAGAGCATTATGACATTGTTATTATTGTTTATTGTTGACCACTTAAGAAAATGTGAATTTTGTAGCTTCTTGCTTTTGAGGCAATTCCACAGTTGGAAATTAAGTTCATAGACTCTGCTAGAGGAGCCGATGTCAACTGTCCAAGGATGTGCCAATCAACATTCAAACCCAATAGAATGAAAGGGTTTCCTCTTTCAAGAATATTTGAGGAACTCGGCATAACCAAGGTAATTTTTCCTTTGCATTTGAGAATTTGAGAATTATGCAAAATAGAACTGGAAAAACTAGGTATTAGCATTCGAGGAAAACTAAGGAAATTGGCAGCACCTGAGTTTTATGGACATTAGCAGAACATTGACAACATCTTGTCCACCAAATCTGAAGCAGAAAATGCTCGCTTGGATGAAATCATGGAAGAAGAGAACGATGTTGACGAGCCATGTTTTGTTGTCGACAGTTGGGTTAAGCGTCTCGGTGAAGAACAAACAGAATAGGCTGAAAAGTTAACTCAGCAAATGTCGGCCACTAATGGCTCCTCTTCCACCCCCAAATTGGCAAATGTTATGAAAATCATCAAAAAATTAGGTGATCAACTCAAGAGAGTTGAGAAGAAAGTGAACAAATTTGTCTCCAAATCTGACAAAAGTTTGGCCCCACTTGAGGCATTTGTGAAGTAAGCTGAGAAAAGAAAGTCGAAGAAAGATAGTGAATATGAAGTTGAAAGTCAGTTGTAAGAAACTTGTTTGTTTGTTTTAGGAACTTGATTTATTGTTTTCTATTTTGTTGAAATTGTGCACATTTAGAACTGGTTAATTTAATTTAAATTATGTTAAATTGCAATCGTACCACAACTCAAACCTTCATTTAACGCAAGTCTTAAAAAACATAAAATGGTTAGAGTTTAACTATAGAAAAGTCTCAACAAAAACATAAACATAAACATAAACATAAAGCTTAAGGAGTTAATTTGCAAGCACGTTTCAAACGGGTCATAAGTTCCTTAAGCTTTGCCAACTCTTCAGCTATCACATCCACTTCCTTCTTTAATCGCTCAACCCCTTCCACAACACCGAAAATGGAGGCCATCGTCCTACACATCAATTTCTCACATATTTTTACCTAGTCTTACCACTTATATTTTCAGCCATATCAAGTAGTTTTGCCTAGTTTTATCAGTTCCACTTTACTGAATGCAAAGAAAATCGAAATTACGTTGAAGTTCTAGCAAGTGAAGTATCTCGTCCTAGGTAAAGTATCAAAATCTCCTAGGTACTAATTTGGATTTGGTGAGATTTCATGGACTATTCGTCCTCCACATGGGCAAATTTTCGGAATCCCATTTTTGGCATTGGCAACGTACTCAGTCACGTCGAAGTATTTCTTCAGCTGCTTCTTCTCCTTTCCCTCGACGGATGAATCCCAATAATTTCACTGCCCCTCGATGAATTGGGAGAACGAATAGAAGTGATGAAAGAGAGAGGGAGAGAATGAGAATGATGAGAGAGAGAGAGAGAGAGAGAGAGAGAGAAGTGATGAAAGAGAGAGTGAGAGAATGAGAATGATGAAAGAGAGAGAATCTCATGTAAAAAGGCTCTGAAAAATTTCACTTTCCCTTCAAAAAATATTTAAGTTATATAGAGGATACTAGTATTACGAAAGTTCCTCATAATCTACTTTTGGTGTTTTCCATAATATTTACTTTTATCTATACTTTAAGTTTGTTTTAGTTATTTTACTGTTAATGCTAGTACTTTGACATATAATATCGATTGTTTTTTGCAGTAATTTTTTTGAAATCAAGATTTCTTTAAACTTCCTTTAGAAGTTGGTCTTCATTAACAAAGTGTTCTTGAAAATACAAGGTAATATATCAAGCGAGGGAGAATGACTCATTTGTGTAACATATGTTATATTATTTAGGAATGTCTTTTATATGATAACAAATCAAATATAAAACTATAATGACACAATTTTAGCATACATCATAGTAATTCAATTTGAAAAAAACTCAAATTTAGAACTAGTTTTCATAATAGTTCTATAAAACAAACACGTAATACTTCTACTATTATTATAAAGACTACGTAGTTTTACACAGATAATACCTTACTTTTACGCAGTTTTCCAAATCATACATGTTTTACTAAACAAATGAAAGAGATAAATTCATTCACTACTAAGCTTTCTGAATAACAACCAATAGAGTCCAAGTCCTTGCCTTGCCCGCCGTTAGTTTTCTGTCCTTTTACGTTGTCCTCCAGCCGATAGAAACTTCTTAATTTTTGTCTTCCCTTCTGCTTTAGCTGATCGGAGGTATGATCTGCAGCTGTTTGATGTCATCAGGTTCAATCCATTCAGACTCATCTAACACTACATAAGTTGTCCAGTAATAAGTCACCCCTACACTTCTATCTAGTTATATTTTGTGCACAACTCATGTAATTATATTTGGATATCACGACTACGATCCTGACCGGCATCAGCATTTTTCTGAAATATATAAAAGTGGCATCTGTGTGCATACTAGGATACTTTAGAAAAACAAACTCCTTGCAACTACGACTTTTAGCTAACAAGTTTACGAAATAACTCTTCCCATCGGCATTGATGATCTCGTACCCAAGGGAATAACTGTTTAGCTCCCTCACATGTAATTTCTTAGCATCAACCCATATCTCGAGCAAGAAGTTCTCTATGAAAGGCACAAGTTTTTTTACAATCGTTCCAGATTTGGCGTTCTTCCGATGTTCATTTAACCAAGTAGAAAATTTTCAAACAATTGCATCGAGCAATGGTATTATTAAGTACTTCCTTTCATCCTTAAACACGTTGTTCAAAGATTCCACACTGTTGCTAATGTCCAAATTGTATCTGACACCTGAAAAAAACACCTTGCCCATTGTTCTTTATGAGTACTTTCCTCGAAAACTTGATCGATGAAGGATATCTCGTCTTAAAAGACTGGTAAGCAGAGTTGAAACTCAGTCACCATGTAAAGCCTAATCAACTCCATGAATCTCCATGCGACTATGTTTTGTTGACGTTAGAAGCACACCCTTTTTACATTCTGGGACAAATGCCATAAACAATGCCCATGATGAGCCTATGGAAACACATTAGCTATACCAACGTTGAGGCTTGCATTTCTGTCACTCATAAAAACCAATTCAGAAGATTCTGGAATAACACTTTTCAGCATCTAGAAAAACCAAGTCCAACTAACATTATTTTCACCATCGACTACAACAAACACAATATGGTTATGGTGACGATTAGGATCTGAGTTGTGGTGAAAACTAGTACACTACCATATATGCTCTTCAGAAATGTGTTATCCACAATTATCACTTTCCTCATAACTTCAAACCCTCAAATGCAAGATCCCAAAGCTATGAAGAGGCACTTGAATTTCTTGCTTCATCCAATTTAACATTTGTTTTTGTTCCCGGATTGACTAACTCTAACATGTACAAATAGTTATATAATTTCTTGTAACTTTCTTTCCGACTACCACACAAATCACAAACAACTTGATTTTTCCCTCTCAACGATGTGGTGTATGATATACTGACACCGAGTTTTTTCTTAACAAGATCCATGATACCTTTTAGACTTGGAGTTTCCATTTTTTTGGATATTCCTCATTCAAAAGAGATGCGACTAATTGTGCTAAGCCTCTCCTCTCGTTTTTGCTTGTACTTTGACCAGTCCGAGAACATGTATGGATCTTCGTGTACGTTCTAATTGAGAAAATTTCTATATGTGGAATCCTTGTAGCTCTTAAACCTCAATTACAGTTTGGTTGAGAATATTTTACCACCCATCGCGTAGGATCCGACTTTTTAATATCATAACCAAAGCATTTCTCAAATATGGTTTCATCCACCAACTCTTGAATCACTTTCTTACTTGCAAATTCCTGAATCTTACTCATACCAAATTCGTCTTCCCATGCCTCTGTAAACTGACTAGATTCTTCATAAGGCGGATGCTCAAAAAACTCATCAACCATATGCAATCTATCCAAATTGGTATCCAATGCGGTTTTTGCCTCTACAACATGCTCAACATTCTCCGTCTTTAACACCTCGTTCTGTTTTGCTAGATCATCTCCTACATAGAGAGTAATGACATTATGTCCTACATCACCATTTGGCTCCAACTCTTCATAGTCCATACAAAACAAACTTTCCCCGCTCTCGACAGTTGCTCGAGCGGTTCCGATCTACTCTTTGCCCTCCACAAACAAAAGACATCTATAATTCTTTTATCGATGGAAGTTAAGTAAACAAACAAATCTTCATCATTAGAAATAGTAAATTGTTCCTTGCATGCAACCAACAACGAAATATAGCTAAATTCCAGTTTAACTTTACTTTCGTCCAATGATAGTTTCTTATAAATCAAATCTTCTATCATTTAGAAAGTTTTATCCTCCACCGATGTCTTCAATATTACACTATAAGTGCGACCTTGGAATTTAAAATGTATACCCACATGCTTGCTCATTTTTCTGCCAAAACAATGCAAAAAACTCAATAAATTATCCACAGTTGCTCCCAGTTTTACACGTGCTGCTTAGTTCTCCTTTCACAAGAACTCAAACTGAATGGTTTCGGGTGCGAATCCACTCCCCATTCATTCCCATTCAACCACTGAAATGCATTTTCTTACCAATTTCTTATACTAATCAACACAAAAACAATATCGAAACACCAATGTGCATGCCAATTCAACAGTCAAATCGAATGCAAACCCTAAACCAATATTCTTACTAATGCAAGTTCCCAAAGGAGAGAAAAACTAACTTCGATTTCAACCGAAGCAAAGAAATGCTCGACAGCGGTAATGGATTGGTAGACGGCTCTCGTTGGAGGCGACGTCGAGAGACGATGAACTGATGAAATTGTTTTTTTTTCATTTATTTTCTTTTGATCCATTCATTTTATACTGAGGGGTATTTTGATTTTCTCGTATCCATTAAAACAATAAGGATAAAGATGTCGGACGGGTCAGCCCGTGTCCAAGTAACCCAACCCATTGCGGGTTTGATTTTTAGGCGGGTCGTGCGGGTCGGCCCGCCGCAGGTTGCGTTTATATTTATATGTCCAAACCCGCCCCGCATAATTTAGCGGTTTTGCGGGTCGACCCGCAGTTTATGTTTTTGTTTTTGGGTTGTTATATATATATATATATATATATATATATATATATACACATATATAAATGATAATTGGGTAATAGTTGACGATAAATCGACATGGGTTTCTTCGCTAACACCCAATCGTCGTTAATATAGTCACATTTTTTAACCACTAGATCAATCTATTAAGAAATGAATTTACATATTTACAAGTTCAAATTAGTTATCTTTTAATCTATTTGATGTTATAACTATTAATAGCGTACAAATTTATATATCTATATATAAAACAAGATGTCATTTCATGAACCATCATAATTTTTGTCGGAAAGGTTAATTGAAAATATTGTCTTACTTCGAAGTGGATTCTTTCAAAGAATGTGATATGGTTAAAAACTTTTAAAACGAAAGCTAAGTTTAAGTTTGACAACTTTCATCACCAAATTTCATTAGAAAAACATTTTTTGCTTATCAAAGTGTCAAAGAGAATACTTTCAAAACAAAAATGAAGATAGCTAAAGTTTAAAACATACGTAATATAACTAGAAATCCACAACAACACTAGTACACCTAACCGGTGGACAATCCGCGGTAACCCGCAGTTTAGCTGCCAAAACCCGTGGACCATACGGTTCCGGTCCGTGTGACCCGCATTTTTATGGACAATATTTAACTTGTCCAAATCCGCCCCGCAACGGTATTACTTGAGCCTAACCCGCAAGTTGTTGTCCAGATTGACATCTCTAAATAAAGATATATAAATTCTTTCTTCTTTTTTTACTAAGGGGCTTGTTGGAATCTTGAAGTTACTTCAATTAACTAATGCTACTCCAATTAAGACTTTTCTCTCTCTTCTTCTCGAGAGTTCCTTTCCCATTTCTAGGGTTTCCTATCGCGAATTAGCGTCCAAAATCCGTCGATTGCGATTCTTTTCTTTGTTTTCATCTTCAAATCATTCATGTACAGATCAAGACGAGTACGGTGATATGTCGAATGAGTTGTGGCAATCGCTTCAGAATCTAAATCTCGGCGCCGAGAAGCTCCTTTGAGGTTGTCATCTGAAGCACATAGGGAGAAGGAAGAAGATAATAGGCTTAGTCTGATCCTCAAGGTCATAAATCCCCATCATCACAAGCCGAATTTCATGAGAACGCCATTGTTAAAGGCGTGGCAGATGGAGGGTCAGGCTTCAAGCTGGATAAATGAAGATGGCACATTGCAGTTTTTCTTCACAGAAGAACAACAGTTGCAAACAGTTCTAGAGCACGGGCCGTGGACCTTTCGTGACTGGCTAATCGTTATGGATAGGTGGACCAGAAGGCATGAACCAGACTTTATGAAGTTTGTTACTTTTTTGGTCCAGATCAAGAATCTACCTAATGACTACAGAACTCCAAGGATGATAAGAGAGATTGGAGAGGACTTGGGTGATGTTAAGGGAATGCGAATTCAGGAGCCGTCAAAGGAAAGTCCAGGAGAGGTATGGATTAAGGTTTGGATGTCCATCTACAAGAAGATTATGACAGTAAGGTATCTAGATCTTGAAAACGTACATCCACCTATTGAGTTGAGATTCACATACAAGAAGCTCCAGAAGTTTTGTTTCCTGTGTGGTGATCTTGGGCATGATCAAGATCAATGCCAAACCCGGCAAGTAATGCCTCGGCTTCCACTCTTGGCGCCAGAATGGGAAAACGTGGATAATATGCAAACTCATAATACAACAGAAAGGGAAACTGAGGAACAGGGAG
Source organism: Anastatica hierochuntica (assembly GCA_900406275.1). Lineage (NCBI taxonomy): Eukaryota > Viridiplantae > Streptophyta > Magnoliopsida > Brassicales > Brassicaceae > Anastatica > Anastatica hierochuntica. The sequence goes on from OVAN01003596.1 coordinate 13,448, forward strand.
AGCAGCAGAACCAGGATCGGCACCAGGAGGATGCAGAAGATCAAATGGGAGAAAATACGATTGGAAATAATATGGATGAAGCTCAAACACAAATGGGTGGATCAATGGAAATATCAGAGGTAAGGCCCCAACCACTTGTTATTCAACCTATTACAATTAGGGAATATGGGTCATCATCAGCTGTAGTTGGAGGGAACAAGAGAAAAGAAGTTGATAGAATAGAGGATGGGCAGAAAGTGACTACTAGACCTAGACTAGATATCTTTTATCCAGAACCGATCCCTAGGATACCAGGAGTTATGGAAGCAGATGGAAATACAGTACCCAATCAAGACATGTTTGTACCTTTGCTAGAGGAACCATCAGTTAATCAAGGGAAGGTGGCAACCTTGAAACCACCCCTTGCACCATGAGGATAATACATTGGAACTGTCAAGGAGTAAAAAACACCCTGACAGAGCACCTTTTGGAAGAAATCAGAAGGAAATATAAACCAGAGATTATGTTATTATGTGAAACAAAAAATAGAAGTTCTGTTGTACAAAATCTAGCTAAGAAACTAAATTATGCCCACTTTTTTGTAGTTTCACCCGATGGGCTAAGCGGAGGATTAACGGTTTTTTGGGAAAAGGAGATTAAGTTAAGTGTATTGTCATCTCCTAATATGTACTTTGTTGATATGCAAGTAGTAGAAAATGATGTATTATATTATTTATCATCTGTGTATGGACATCCTGATAAAAGGTATAGGAACCAACAATGGCATAATATGATAGAAAGGGAACAACAAGGATATTATTCATCCTTACCTAGACTAATAATGGGAGATTTTAATGACATATTATGCAATGCAGAAAAAGTGGTGGCCCAAAACGAGGTGAACATACATTTCGACATTTCAGATCATTGGTGAATCATCTTGGTTTGAAGGATATCCGACAAGTAGATGGCAAGTATACATGGAGAGGAAAGAGGTGGAAACATATGGTCAAAACGAAAATTGATAGAGCAATGGCTAACGTAGAGTGGATGGATTCATTCCCAAAAGCTCATCTGCAACTGCTAAATTGGTATGCATCAGATCATAGACCCATTTTATTAAATACCTCTGATTCTAAGTGGAGTGGAAGGAAATGGTTTAAATATGACAATAAATGGAAGGAAAATGTAGATGTTAAGAATCTAATCAAGCGAATATGGAGTAAAAAGTGTGGAAATTTACATCCAAAGAATATTAACATTGCTTTGAACTACTGTAGAGAAGGATTATCTAAATGGAAAAAACGATGTGACCAAAACGCTAGGACCAGGATTGAATATTTGCAAAACAGATTAGATGAGATTTATAAAGCTGAACAAGTGGATTATTTAGCAGCAGAGGAACTTAAAGCTCAGTTAATAGCAGAATATAAAAGAGAGGAAGAATTTTGGCGTCTTAAAAGCAGAGTGCAGTGGCTCAAGGCAGGGGATAGGAATACAAAGTACTTTCATTCCATAACTAAAAGCAAAAGAGCATCTAACAGAATAAGCTCCATTAAGGATCAGGAGGGGACTATAGTATACAAAGACAAGGAGATTCAAGAAGTCATTCTAAAATATTTTCAAGATTTGTACTCCACTAATGAAAATGTTGGTGTTGCAGACTACGATGCTTTGGGAAAGATAACAATAAGAGTGAGTGATGAGATGAACAGAGATCTTACCAAACCGATTACGGAGACTGACGTGATGCAAGTTCTAAAGGAGATCAGTCAGGAGAAAGCCCCTGGTCCGGATGGTTTCAATGCAAGCTTCTATCATCACCACTGGTCCACTATTGGTAAAGATGTAACAGCTTATATCCTGAATTTCTTTAACACTGTTTGCTTGCCCATAGACATAAACAGGACCAACATATGTCTGATTCCAAAGATAGAGCAACCTTTAGAAGTTAAGGATTACATGCCAATTAGTTTATGTAATATCACTTATAAGATTATAACCAAGATCCTAGCCGAAAGACTTAAGCCTTGGTTGAACACTATAATCTCAGAAAATCAATCAACCTTTATTCCCCAACGACAAATCACAGACAATATTCTTATAGCACACGAAATGCTTCATAGTCTGACCATGAGGAACAGGGTTCAAAAATTTGTAGCATTAAAGTTGGATATAGCTAAAGCTTTTGACATATTGGAATGGAACTTTATTGAGTATATGTTAAAGGCTTTAGGTTTTTCTGAGCAATGGATTCAATGGGTGATGGCTTATGTTAGGAGTCCAACTTATTTTGTTTTGATAAATGGGTCAACGGTAGGGAATATTGTGCCAAAAGAGGTATAAGGCAAGGTGATCCTATATCACCTTACCTATATCTTATATGCTCAGAAGGATTGTCCAATGCTCTAAATTTATTAAAGCGGAAAAGCTTGATACACGAGTTTAAATCCAGTAAATGTGGTCCAGCAATAACTCATCTGTTTTTTGCTGACGACTCGCTTCTTTTTTGTAGAGTATCAGAAGCTGAGTGCCAAAGAATATCTCAAGTTCTTAAGGATTATGGAAAAGTATCAGGACAGCAGGTAAATCTTTCTAAGTCATCCATTATTTTTGGGAAGAATACTCCTAATGATATTCAAGCTAAAGTAAAGGCAACCATAGGAATATCTAATGTAGGAGGAGTGGGTAAATACCTTGGCTTACCGGAAATAGTTGGTAGGAATCCATCAAATGCTTTTAATTTCCTTAAGGATAGAGTAGAGGGTAGAATCGAGAATTGGTACACAAAGTTTTTGAGTTTTGCTGGGAAGGAGACTCTGATTAAATCAGTAGCAGAAGCAATACCAAATTATGTTATGCAATGCTTCCTCCTTCCCAAAAAAATTGTTAAAACAGATTACTCAGATCATTAGGAATTATTGGTGGAGAATATCAAAGGAAAATTTTAAAATACCTTGGATATCTTGGGATAGAATAACTAGAGCAAAAAGTATGGGAGGGCTTGGTATTAGGGACCTTATACATTTTAATAGGGCCCTCTTAGCTAAACAAATCTGGAGAATACTAAAACAACCCCATACGTTATTTGCAAGAGTTTTTAAAGCCAAGTATTTTCCAAAGAAAACAATATTTGAAGCAGAGAGAGATCGAGGCTCATCATTTGCTTGGAAAGGGTTTCAACAAGTAATAAAGATCATCCAAACAGGTTCGCAATGGGTGATTGGGAATGGGTCTGGTGTACGAGTTTATAAAGATAATTGGTTGCCTACTTCTCCTCCAAAACCAGCATCACCACCAAATGGAAGAGCCATTGATGATACTCTGGTAAATGATCTTCTGCAGCAGGGTACAAGAACATGGAATGAAGAGAAGCTGGTAGAGAAGATAAGCCCACAAGATATACCACTAGTTAAACATATTCGGCCAAGTCTGACAACACAAGAAGATACCATTGAATGGAGGCATACTAAATCAGGAGAGTATGAAGTAAAATCAGGTTATCATTACAGCCATAACAATTTGAATGGTATTTCTTCACAGCCAAATTTCAATTTCAAGTAGATTTGGAAGTTACCAAATATGCCAAAAGAAAAGCATTTCTGGTGGAGAATCATAAGCGGAGGGCTTCCAGTGGGTTCATTGCTGAAGACTAGAAAGATTTTGCTTGACGACACCTATATGCTTTGTGGAGAGGATGCTGAAAGCATAGAACATGCTATCTTTAAATGCAGAATAGCTAGGGAAATATGGAATATGGCACCACTAGATATACCATCGACAGAGCATATTCTTAGGAACAATCTGGTGCAAAATGTTTCTTGGATCCTCCAGATGAATGAGCATGCTGATGGAGTAGTGTATAATTTAGTTGTGACAATAGGTTGGAGGATATGGAAAATGAGAAATCGTCTCATTTTCCATAATGAAAAAACACCAATTCCTCTGGTAATAAACAGAGCTTTACAGGAAACTCAAGAATGGATAGATGCGAGGAAAGGAGAAAGAGATCAGCAAACTGAGCAAGAGAGAAGAAAAGAACCAGAGAGCCTTAAAGCTTGTTTGAAGGACCTTTCAAATAGGCAAGCAGAAATGCAGAAAGATGCATCATACCTACAATGTTTTGTAGACGCATCCTGGATATCTAGCTCTGAAAAGGCTGGTATAGGCTGGATCTTGTTTTCTCAAGATGGAAAAGCTATGATACAAGGATCTACATCAATAGTGCCTACAGGAAGTGTGCTGGAAGCAGAGGCATGTGCACTCAGAGAAGCAATACTTCAGATTAGAAGATTATCGTTTAACAAGGTGATTTGTAAAGGGGATAATCAGATTTTATACAACATGCTCCATAAATTGAGTCTGCAAATAAACGTTCTCAATGTCATGTTGGGATCAATAATTACTTATCAGACATAACAAATCTATCAAAACAGCCTTTTGAATGTACTTTCCAGTACATTAGGAGAGAAAAAAACATTGAAGCTGATTTGTTAGCAAAGAAGGTAAGAATGGATGGATGTAGCTGTAGGATAACTTGGTTGTAATGTTTTCGAACTTTTATTGTAATGTCTTAAAGTGAATGAAACCAAGCTAACAAACAACTACATTTCCTACGAACCTGATGTAGAAAGTCATAATACTGATATTTTCAAATATGTGAAGCAAGCCTTGTATGATGGTTATTATGATCAATAAAACCACATTTACGACAAAAAAAAAAACTAACGCTACTCCAAAATAAAAAAATGAACGGAGACTATAACCATCTAAGGGCGATCTGTATTCGGATAAAGGGTAAATTCGTCAGATAAAATTACTTACGAAAACACCTGAATGCTTCAGTGGCATTTCTGGAAACTCACCTTAACTCACAATGTTACGTGGCACTATGTGGACCGATAGATGATAAAATCTCGTCACCGGTTTGTATCGAACTGATCTCGATCACTCTCCTTGGCAGTCTAAAACCAATAAGTGAAAGGCCACGTCATACTTACCTGTACGGACGAGCTCACCGGAATATAATTTCCCGAAAACTATAAATCCTTTTTTGCTTCTTTCATTTTTCTTTTGCCCTAAAATATAATTAAGCAGCCGCACCATTGCTCCTTCTTCGTCTTCCCCAATCGAGAAACCCTATTTAGCTCTCTTACCTTCTCTTTTGATTTGTTTCCCACGAATCTCTCCGATTTAGCTTCTTTCGAGCTCTCGATCCACCTTCGAGCTATTTGGGTTTTTTTTTTCTTAAAAGAGATGGCTTCGTCTCATAGCTTTCACTGTTCTTCTGTCGTGGATTTGGGTTTCTCGCGGTTTTGATTTCTTGTTCTGTGGATGTTTGTAAGCTTATTATGGGATCTGAAGGGTGTGGTGGGGTTAGGGTTTCGTCGAACAAAACAGATAACACCAACCGTGAGACGCCTCGTGTTTCAATTAACAAGAAAGGTTAGCTGATTATTCCTTTATTGCTTCTTCCTCTTCTAATTCTGCTTCCTTTCGAATTCATCTGAGTTTTAGGGTTGATGAAATGGGGCACAGTTTATAGTTGTAAATCCCTTATCAATCACAGTGTTTATATCCTCAATATTATACCTGATCCAGGAGCAGGAAGCAGCAATGTTGCTTCAGACTCATCTCCATGGCGCAAATTAATGCATTCCCACGACTTTGTACATGATAGGCTTACTAAACTCCGCCTTGAAACTTCTTCTGAGCCTCAAAACTGTTTCCTACCAACTGACACTGCAGAGTCCCCTAGGAAAAGAGGAAAACTTTCTACTTGTACTAGTAATGGGACTTCGAGACGCACTAAATTGATCCTTCTAGATGACACGCTGAGCGCACTCAGAGATAACGGCACCAAGGAGTTATGTGGACAAGGATCTACTCATTCGGGTAACTCTCATTCAACCACACTCTTACCTTTTTCCTTTAGTGAGCCATGGACAGTTGATTTTAAGCTGTGATTATCTTCAAACACATGGTGTCAGCTCAACAGCAGAATGTTTTACAAGATTATGTAATATGTTAGTGACAGCCCCTGGAAAGATGTGTGTGTCTTAATTTGGCTTGACTAGATAACTTATGATCTTCTGTTCTATGCTATGTAGATAAACCATTAGTAGTGAAGCAACGAAGCAGCTGTAACGGCAGGCGAGGGGACAAGAGGAATCCAAAATTTTCCCCCAGAACATTTTCAACCATCAATTCAGGCACTGGCGAGAATGCATTTTTCGGTATGTGACTGCTTCTGAACTAGTCCCGTCCTGCCATATCTGATAGTGTGCCTACCAATTTAGCAGTAAACTCTTCAGCCTGTTCTGAGGTCCCTTCGATTATTTGTGGTGTTTAATTTCTGTTCTCCTGGACATGAAATGGACAAGGTTTCATTGGCTGACATGTTCTTTTGCATCCCTAAAGGGACGTTATGAGAGTCATAGCACCTGTGCTTTTCACTACTATTTCACAAAAATGCAACCTTGTTGACATTGCAAGATTATGTCAGTATATCCTCTTCACATAATATGCTCTTCTCTATTGTTGTGCCCACATCTTGATTTGCATTACATGCAGGTGCCTATGGCCTGAAGCCTGAAATAAATGATGTTACCAACCTCGTGGAAGATTTGTCTTTGGACAAGCTTCTTGAAGGCTCTTATGAGTGTCCTTCTTCAGGCAAAGAAAAGATGAATAAATTGGAGAATACTAATGACAATTTGATGAGTCTGGTCACAAACGTTTGGTCCATTCTACCAACTAAGACGCATGTTCAGTCACAAAGCTCTACTGACTTAGACCCTTGTCTCAGCAGAACTCTGAATTCCCCACCTAGCTCTGCCTCTGCTACGCTAAACGGTGAAAACATTGTTAAAGTAAACACCCTGGTCGGAGATCTGACTCCATCTCCTAAGGTGGATTTCTTGATTAAACATTCTAAAGTTTAATATATATTCGTGATTTGACATGTAATCAACATGACTTTGGTGGTTTTGTTGGCTTAAACTGAAAAAGTGATATCCTCTTCGTTTTCGCAGGATCATTGTTTCAACTCTGAAACTCCTTCAAGTCCGCTTAGTTTTCCATTATGCGAGGCTAGTGATGTATTGAAAAGATTAGGTCTTCCCCCACCAAAAGATTTAGACTCTCTGCTCCAAGATGCGTCAAAACAATCTCAGAACTCCAAGAACAACTCGGACCAGCAGCGATTAGCTAAACAACTGCCTCCTCGTGGTGGATTGCCACATTTCCCTTGGTCACAAGCTTTTAATGGGAGCTCTAGAACGAACTCAGAAGCAACAAAGCTTCTAACTGGGAAGATACTTTGTCAAGGACGATGGCATAGAATAGCCAACACTGTTATGAGATCTCCAGAGAGTATAACCGATAATTTTGCAAATCTGGAATCATTCACTTTCAACCAAAGCTTAGTTCCTCCACTACAGAAGCAAACTATTGCTGGAACTGTGACCTCTCAAACAATATTCGCTAAGACCACGTCATGCCAGTGCACAGAAGCTTCTGGTTCTACGTTTCAAAAATCTTCCTTTGTTCCCACAGGTAAGAATTTGTTATTGTTTTTTTTTCTGTTTGCCCCTTTTTTATATTCTTAACTACAACTTTGTATATATCTCATCAACTGCAGAACCAGAGGCATCCCGAGATGTTCAGGACAATGGTATGTTTTCACAAATGCTATTACTCGATTATCATCACCTCAGTTCTATCAAAATCCTCTTCTGATGATGATGATGATATATTGTGTGCAGCTCTTTCCTGTCCGCAGTTAGTAGCGGCTGCTCAAATTCTCTGTGACATTGCAGTCCAACCCTCAAACCACTACAACCCGAATGGAATTCTCAGATGGCCAAAGAAGCCCTCTCAGAAATCCATGAAAGCCCGTAAACCCAAACTAACAGAAAAGCTTCTTGAAAGGCACGGGACAATTGTTTCCCCCTTAGATCTTAACACAAGCAGCAGCAACAACCACAAGTACCACGTGAGAAAAGACTCGGCAACAGAGCATAATCATCATCGTCATCATCCCAAGCCTTCGAAGAGACTGAAACTATCAACAATGGAAAACAAGAAAGGATCACCATTCCCAAACTCATCATCATACGCAATAGAATCAGATAGAAAACATCCATCTTCAAGCAAGTTGAAGAATCAATCCCGTATGATGCTGCCTCCTCCCCCACCAAGGAGGACATTCCAAAAAGCATCCACTTATTCTCAGAAAGCTCGAAAATTTCCAGGAACAGGTTGAAAAAGAAGCGTTGTAGATCCAAATAAACGGATCTTGTTCACTTGAAAAACGGGTTGGAGCTACAAGGGGACAACAAGGCGTTATAGGAGTTGTCTGTAAATATGAACGGTGTCACGGTGTAAGGTAAGTTGTTCTCTATATGCACAGCATAGGTGCAGAAGACTATATATAGTTTATATATGTATTGCCTTCAATGTTGTAACATTTTGTTCAGCTGTAGTTTGTAGCCACACAGTTCTTTCTAAGGTCTGTTGTGTCCAAATAATTAATTCTACGAGGTTAATGATAAAAAATCACATTTCTTTCTTATATGTATGTCATATGTACTAACTAAGATCCATAAAAATTTGGCTTCCTTAGCTCAATTTTGTTCAATAAATGCAAGAATCATAAGCATATCTGAAGATCTTACCTATTCTTTCATTTCAAACAAGGTGAAGATCCGTGTACACGCAGGTTTGTGTGTGTTGGGTTTTTCTGATAGATATCTATCTCTAATATGTTTAAAACCTGTCATACTTTTCGAATTTTATTTTCTCTTTTTTTTTTTGACAAAAAAGATTGATCTATTACTCAAAGAAGAGGTGGTGCCGCAAGCCACACCGGAATAGAGCAACCCACAGACGAAAACAAAGAAAAATGAAGTCTAGCCAACCTAGCTAAACGGTCAGCTCTCAAATTTGACTCTCGTGGGACATAGACTAGCTTGAAGGACAGGAAAGCACTCCTCGCTCTCTCGAACTCCTGGAGCTCCGTCGCAAAGGCTGGCCAATCACCCGGTGTCGCAATCATACTAATAACCTCCAAGCTGTCAGTGGCGAACTCCTGGACCTCTGAATGGGCCCGCAGACTCTGCATTGCCCAAACCAAAGCTTCAATCTCCGCATGAAGGGAGGAAAGCCGCCGAAATTGATTACGAGACCCCAACAAGGTGCACTCCCCATCTACTCCAAGCAGCGACCAACCTAGCCCACTGTAAGTATCCGACGCCTTCCAAGAGCCATCAACCAGGCAGATGTTACGCAAACATAAGGTTTGCGTACTCGAGACCGAACCTCCTGTGAGTTGGGCACTTCGCAAGCAAATCCCACGCCCGCCAATCCGCTATAGCCCGACTAAGAATAGTCGAAGCCTCACTGAAAACCCCCTGGAAGAGTCTCTCATTGCACGCCTTCCAAATGGACCACAAAATCCAGGGATAGGATGCATGTTCATCCATACGGTGACTGTCATCCCGCCAAAAAAGAAAAGCCATATTGCTATAAACGCTGGAAGTTGGGAACACACCTGGTCGCACCAAAGAAGGAACTAAAGCCCACACCTGAACCGCGAAAGGGCACTGGAAAAAAACATGGACAATAGATTCCTCAGGGCTGTCACATCGTGGACAAAGATCCGCACAATGCATCCCTCGCTGCACCAAATTATGAGTCACAGCCAAATAACCCGCCAGCATTTGCCACATAAGGTGACATATCTTGTGCGGCGCACTAACCGTCCATACAAAACTCTTCAAAGCATCGAGACTCGGCTGGTCAACGACCTCCTCTGCCATAGCAATGGTATGCGCTACCTTATATCCAGAGCGAATCGAATATTGGCCCGATTTAGTGAACTGCCAGCGAAACTCATCCCTGTGGAAGGACCGAGCAATAGGTAAACTTCTAATGATGGGAATATCGCCAGCCTCGACAAACTGCTCAAGCTTCCGGAGATCCCATTGCAGGGATTCCCTATCTATCAAATCACTGACCACCATCAATGGATGCGCCACTGGGATACGAGCTCTTGTTGGCCTAGCCGGGCTCGTCGGGATCCAAGGATCCTCCCACACACTAGTAGTAAGACCAGAACAAATCTTCTTACGCAATCCATAAAGTAGCAAGGCCTTTGACGCCATAATGCTCCGCCATCCATAAGAAGGACTAGCCGACTCTGGGGCTTGTAAGGGAGAAGTATACTTGAAATACCGCCCCCAGAGTACACTCGCAAGAAGAGAATGTGGGAATCTAATGAGACGCCACATCTGTTTGGCCAAAAGAGCCAAATTAAACTCATGGAGAGTTCGAAACCCTAAACCCCCTTCCGCCTTAGAAGCACATAACTTGTCCCAGATCGCCCAATGAATTCCCCTGCGAGGCGGATCAGAACTCCACCAATATCTCGCTATCGCACTCGTAATCTGATCACACATCTCGAGAGGCAAGAGAAAACTCGACATCACATAAGTTGGCAACGCTAGGGCGACCGCTTTAATTAGAACCTCCTTGCCACCCTTAGAGAGCCACTTTGAGGACCACATATTCACCCGAGTCTGCAAGCGGTCCCTAATGAAGGCAAAGACCTTACATTTAGAACCACTCAAATCTTCCGGGATACCCAAGTAGGTTCCCAACCCTCCTTCAGCCTGGATACCTAGACTAGTCTTCAGCTCCCGCCGGATAGCTTCAGGGACGTTCTTCCCAAAAAGAACCGAAGATTTCTCCAAATTAACTCTTTGACCCGAAGCGTTCCCATACACCTCTAGAATTCTCAAAATCTCCAAACATTCTTGGGGCTCCGTCTTGCAAAAAAAGAGGTTGTCGTCTGCGAACAGAAGGTGGGACACTGGAGGACTAGGTCTCGCTACTCGCATCCCGGTTATGCGTCCCTGCCACTCCGCCTCTTTGAGAAGACCAATGAGCACTTCCGTACACATGATGAAGATAAAAGGAGACAAAGGATCTCCTTGGCGTAATCCTCGCGCAGGCATGATATGGCCCCGCGGTTGACCATTGACCAAAACAAGATAGGACACCGACCCCACACACTGCATAATCCACCCGATCTATTTTTCCGCAAATCCCATCTTACGCATCACTGCCTCAACAAAATCCCACTCCACTCGATCATAGGCTTTACTCATGTCCGATTTGATGGCCATGCGCTTTTGTTTCCCTGCTGGACTTGTCCGAAGACCATGAAACATCTCCTGAGCAACCAAGATGTTATCAGTAATAAGCCTCCCAACGACAAAGGCCGACTGGGTCTCAGAAATGATATTAGGCAAAATCCGTTTCAGTCTTTGACAAAGCAATTTAGAAACTATCTTATAGGCCACATTGCAAAGACTAATGGGCCGGAAGTCTTTCATCTCCACCGGTATGTCCTTTTTAGGGATTAGACAGATGTTTGTCTCATTCAAACCAGGCACAACAATACCCTCTGCCAAAAACCGATTGACCATAAGGATCACATCTTGCTTCACTGTATCCCAAAAATGCTGATAAAAAAGCGCAGTCATCCCATTTGGCCCCGGGGCCTTTTCAGGGTGCATAGCAAAAAGCGCTCTTCGTATCTCTTCCTCAGTCACTGGTCTCGTGAGCTCGTCATTCATTGTTGTAGTAATCTTGGTTGGAACGGCCCCCAGGATCTCCTCAATAGCCAAATGTCCAGATGTCTGAAACAAATCTCGAAAGTATCTTGTGGCAATGGCCACAATACCCTCCTCCTCTTCAATCACCTCCCCTGCCTCATTCTTTAGGCGGACAATCTTATTCCGCGTTCGGCGCTGCTTCGTGGCGCGTGAAAATAACTCGTATTTCGGTCGCCTTCCTTAAGTCACAGATCCCGACTCTTCTGTCTCCAGTAAATCTCCTCATTCTTTAAAGCATCGTGAAGGTTTGTTGTAGCCGCTGCTATTTCCTCAGAAGAGAAATTTTATTTTCTCATTTAAGTTTCTTTTTGTTCTTTATTTAGTTTATCAGATAATAAAACCAAATGATATAATCTATTGTTTAAAGTTAATTAGCAACACATAATAAATCAATAGTATTAGGAAAAAAAAACGGAAAAAGGAAAGAAGAAAACACCGGGCACAAAGCCATTCCGCCAACCTCTTGAATACGGTCATGTTCATTTGCTCATCTGGATGATCCATCCAGATGAGGCTGAGAGATGGTGTTCATAGAGATGGTGTTCATTTAGAACAAATTTGCGCTTCATCTGGCTGGATCATCCAAATGAGTCTTTTAAATTTCAGAAAAAAAATCAAGGATCAGCTGGCTGATTCTAAGTTACTCAGCTGACTGAGTCTGATTCAGTCGAAAAAGGCTAAAGACGAGAATACCCCTGACATTTAACCTAGATCTAAAACAAAAAGAAACGATGACATTTTCTCTCGCCATTGTTTCGCTTGACCAAAACTAAACTCCGGCTCATCTCCGATCATCTCCGATCTTCGATCCGATCTCCGATATGCTCTCTCTCTCTCGATCGATACTCTCCTCTCTCTCGATTCTGCTAAAATCAAACAGATCGATAACCATGAGTTTCTTGTGCAAATGGGTTTCATTTATTTGCTCATTTCGTGTCTGATTCATGTTCATCTTCCTTGATCTCCAATGGGTTTTCTCAAACCCCTTCAAAGTTTCTTGTTTTGGCTAAAAGAGATGATTTATCCCACAAAACCATCATCATCATCATCATCTCCTTCTAAGCTTGTTAGGACATAATTGGTTCCTCCGGGTCGGGATGAGTGGAAGAGCTAAAGCTGGAGATTACAGGTTCTTCTTCTTCTCCTCCTCTTCCTCCTCCTGCTTCTTCTTCTTCTTCTTCTTCTTCTTCCCGACGAACTCAAAGCTCAAAATGTCGTCTATCTCTCTGTTATATCTGTATTGGTTCTGGTTTGGAAGATACTGTGTTTTTGAATGCAAATGTGTTAAGGCTGGTTTGTATACTAGGTTGAGTTCTTCGTGCTTATTGACGGTCTTGTGCTGGTTAGATCGATCAACATCAGTACATAACATTATCATGAGCTAAATTTAGTGCCGCCTTGTCTAAATTTAGATTATCCAGAAACAGGAAGTGAATAGAGTAGGAGTTGTGATTTCATCTCTTGTTTGTGGCCTGCCATTGTCGAATTTGTTCTGTCTTGATGCACAACTTCTTTGTGGGGTTTCATAGGAAGAAAGCTAGTTGATATGATATCAAACTCGGTTTCTTTGTATTGCAGCCTGAGTCATCTTCATCGAAAGGGAAAGTGTCAAAGCTTCACAAGAGGAAACATCACATCACTAGTATAATCTCTATGAAAGTGAAAGGTATGTTCCTGTTCATTTTTTGTTTACTTTTTTTATGGTGGAGTTTTGTCTGGTTCTGCTGTCAGGGAAAGGTGTGTTCCTGTTCATGTTTTGTTTACTTTTTTTTGTAGATTTTTATCTCTATTGTTCATAGTAGAAAGTAAACTAGTATAATCTCTATGCTCCCATCTAGTCTTAACTTTGAAGAATGCTTTTTTGCTTGTATGTATTTTAATGATCTATTTGTATCTGTATTTTTCGTGGCAGCTGTGGTTGGATCTTGACAAAAGCTACTGAAGAAAACAATGACATCGATTCCCGGTTTTGAAGTGAGTCTTTTCCTCTTTAAAGCCTTTTAGAAACTGTTTTAGAAATGCTTGTGAATGCTTGTTATGTTAGAATCATGTCTGTTTATGAATGGAAGACAACAAAGTTGGGTTAGGTTTGGTGTTGTCTGTTAGAAAATATCTAAGTACAACTTATCTTTTTGACAAGTCTTTGGTTTTTGCTATATACTAAGTTTGGGAATGAATTTTACAAATTTCTTTAGGACATATAATTAACATCTGAATGTAAGTGATGCACGTTATGTGAATGCTTGTGAATGCTTGAATATGCTCTTATGTATGTTATGTTATGGATAAATCAAACTTGTTATGTTAGGTAGAATCATGTCTGTGTATATACGTGATGCTTATTTATGACCGTTAAAGAGTCTTGCATGGAGTGATGAACAAACGCGCTTGTATCTACAGTTAAGAATTGAAGAAAATTTGAAGGGTAATATAAGAAAACAAATGGTCAATGAGGTTGGGAGACAAACAATTATAAACAAGTTTTATGAGGTATATGGGGAAAAACATAGTTGGAAAAAGTTTGGTTCGAAGTTTACAACTTGCAAGAAGCAATATGAATCGTTCAAGAAATTGATTCGCAACAGAAGTGGACTTGGATATGATGCAAATGGATGCATAGAGATGAGTTCTGATTGGTGGAATGAGCGGATTAAGGTACTGTTTTCATCTTGAGTCTTAATTTTGATTTGTTTTTGTTCTGATCAGTTCTGATTCTGAAATGAATAATGATGTTTTGCATATAGTTTAGTTCTGAGTTTGCATATAGTTCAGTTCTGATTTTTGATGTGGTTGTGTTCTGAGTTTGCATATAGTTCAGTTCTGATTTTTGATGTGGTTGTGTTCTGAGTTTGCTCAAGTTCAGTTCTGATTTTGTTTTTTTTCAGGAATGGCCTGAAGCTAGGAAAATTCAAGATAAACCGGTGGCAAATGTTGACTTGATGGAGAAAATTTTTGGTACTGTTCCTGTAACCGAAGGTGAAGGCTGGACTGCCCAACAAGGTGAAGATCAGTTAGATTTATAGATTTTTTTTTATAAATCTATGTTTATAGATTTATGTATAAAGTTGAGGGTAATCGACCAAATCATGCCCTAACTATGTCAATATGTCGGATTTATACCCGAAATATACCTGTGTGCTAAAACATACCCGATATAATGAAAAATCCAAATTTCATACATAAATTATTGTTTTTGTGCAAATTCATACATAAAACATAACGGTGTTAAATGTCCGTCAAATTATGCATACATGGCTGCCACGTATGAACCGTCGTCGTTTTGAATTTTATGTTGTTTGGGCTAAAACATACCCGATGTAGTGAGAATTTTAAATTTCATACCCAAACTATTGACTTTGTGCTCATTCATACCTTAATCGTAACAAAGTTAATTTTTTGTTAAATTATGTCGGAG
>OVAN01003597.1:0-28520 GCA_900406275.1 Anastatica hierochuntica
ATATATATATATATATATATATATATATATATATTTTCCAACCACAAAAAAATATAGATTATTTTTTTTGGGTATATTTAGCTTTTTTTTGTCGACAATCCATGTCACAACGGACTAATCTGGTAGTCCGTAATCCCGCATACAGAGCATACGTGCATATTTGCGCGACCGGGGTTCAAACTAACGAACCCGGATTGATGAGATGGACACTTGACCACTAGGCCACAAGTCCCTCTCATATTTAGCTAATTTACCCAAGTTGATAATCTAATAAATTAGTTTGAGTAAAAAAATAAGTAAAAAGAAAAAGAAAGGAAAGAAAAGAAATATGTCTGGTTTGGGGCAGAAAACCCTAAATCTAAACCCGAATACCACCACCACCTGACCCGTTTCATGATCCATTTCTTCTTTCTGCACTGAGCAGTATCCTCCTCCTCCTGACATGACGAGCACCGAGATGGACGACTCTGTGCGGCGGCGCGTGTCCTGCACTAAATGCTTCGACGCTCTCTGGTTCTGCTACTGTATGTCTTGTTTTGCCCTTTCCCTGATCGCATTCTCCGATTCTACATCTTCGATTTGCTCTCCTGCAAAATCAATATCCCCTCCCCACCCCACCCCACAACTTTCGCTACTGGTTCCAATTTAACATTTTTCATCATGGGTTTTCTTCACCGATCAAGCAAAATCGAAACTTGATTGAGATTTTTTGATCCATCCTTTAGAAAGCAGACTCTTCTTTGTCATTGTGCTCCTTGTCTTTGTAGTTTACCTTTTTGTTGTGTCTTGCTCAAAGTATAGAAGAAATAGTTTAGTTTTATAGCAACAAACTGAATTTCGTATTTGAAAGATCTCTGAAACCATTTTCCACAATGTATGTTTTGTTGAAGGGATGTCTAGATGGTCCAACAAAACCAGCAATGGCGATGGGACTGGACAAGGTTGTGTTTTGAAAAAATGGGATAGTCTTAGAATCATTTAGCCGAGCTGTACACATAAGGGGAAAATTCCGATAAATGTTTCGCCTTTTAGGAAAGAACATTTTACCCAATAAACCCCTTTGTATATGATTTCTAGATTCATTGTGCTTGTATCTTTGTTTGCATCATCCGTTCTTCGAGGGTACTATGAGAAACTAATTCTTCATGCTTACCGAATTTTCTAGGATCCTTTGTGCATTTTGTTCTCCGTTAACTTATATTATGTTTCTGATGTTTATGTTGCATTCACTCAATAGAGAATGTTGTCTTGGTTAAATTGACCCGATTTATATGCTTGTTTTCTATCTATTACATCAAGTCTCAGCGATTGACTCAGTCTATCTCTTTGCAGCACCATTTTATCAAATGCAGCAGTACTATCGGGTAGGAAAACTTGATGACTGTACTCAGAAGTTCTCTGATCTCTCTGCTTGTCTTTCATTAAAGACAAAAACAGCTTCTGAAGCCGAGGTTTGTAGATTCTTTGATCTTACAAGTTGGTTCATACTTCATTGTCTAGTCAAGAGGATCAAACAGTAGCATCATCTATTTGGAAATCACATAGACTAGATAATGACCTGAAGTTATGCAAATCACTCCTCTTTTCAACTATTATTCAAACTCGGTTTTACCTGGTCCAGCTCTTACTTTCCGCATAAATTCTCTTTTGGCTGAAAAAAGATAAACGTGGATCAGTGTCCTTCTGAACTATATCCAACATTACATGAAAAAATTGGTTGAGGCTGTTTTGTATATATATATATATATATGTATGTATTATGTCCCAAGATATTCATGAGCTTTTGGCTGTTTTATGTTTTGATGATTGCAGAAAATTTTGGAAGAACAAGAGAAAACAGAAGCAGCAAAACATATCTGGATTATGCGGACACATGAAGAAGCTTCAAGTCATTGGAACGAGACATTTGGACATTTGGATGATCCTAATTGTTAGGAAGCACACTTCACGTATTCTTCTGGATTCTTGATGGACATTTTTACGTCCGAGGAACTTGATTAGATCTGCTGATTATTCTGCTGGATAGAGAAAGGTTTTGTCATCCGGTTACCCATGAACAATTTTGAGCTAAGTTAAAGTTATGCCTCATACTCAGTCTCCAAAGAAGCCCACCCTGAAAAGATCGAGGGATGTTTAGAGATCATTTTACTGAACATACCTTGGATGTATTTTGCCGATTGGTAACAGAAAGTTGCCACATTTTACTAATAAAGTTCGAAAATATTCGACATAAACCAATGTTTTTTTCAAAAGATAAAACTTGCATACTACAAAGTTCAGCAATTTATACCATATTTGGATCAAGGTTGAGCAATGAGTGACAAATTACGACGTCGTTTCGAGTGTTGGTTCTCTGGGCGTTTCTACACCACACAGTGTCTTCTCCACCACAATTCATCTCTCTCTCTCTCTCTGCTTCGAGTTCATGGATACTACTAATCCACTGATACTAGTCTTCCGTCGCCCTCATGGCGTTGCTCACTCTTCCCTATTTCCTGCCTCGCCGTCTCCGGCGGAATCATTTCCCTGCGGATAACCGGAGGAATCGATGCAGGTGTTGTTTATCTCCGGCGACGAATGAAGCTTCCACGGCGGTTGTTTGGTTCAAGCATGACCTTCGTGTTGATGATCATCCTGGCCTCCTCGCCGCGTCCAAGCACGGAGCTGCTGTCATACCTCTCTACGTTCTTGATCGTCGAATTCTATCGCGTAAGTTCAAACACATTACACAAATCCGAAATTACAAACCTCTGCTTCGTCTGTAAAGCTTGTAGGAGAGTGCAATGGCTTCCGTTTCATGTCTAGTGGTGGTTCAATAGATCAAAGTAGCTTAGGATCACATGAGCAGAATCAGCCATTTCCAAATGGTGGTATATTTAATCGAACTCATTATCTGCAGGATATACAATGGACACCCTAGAACTAGCTATTATAGCCTTAGAAGAGTTAAGAACATGTTTGCAGAAGCAAGGATCGAATCTTATGCTCAGATACGGTAATGCAGAGAGTGTAATCGAAGATCTCGTCAAAGAGGTAACTTCATGGCAATAGTTGAACAACTTTTTCACAATTTTCAGGCAAGATAACTTTTTCATGACTGCAACAGGTGCAAGCTCCCTATGTATTTGCGGAGGACGAAGTCGAATACCATTTTTGTGAGGTTTTGGACGCTGTTAAGAGAAAATTGGAAGGCGTTCCTTTTCCTGGAGAGCCACCAAGGGTTGTTGTTTGGCGGACTCCTTTTTATGGGAGCCAAGTAATGTATTTGCTTCCCTTGTAATGTCAGTTTCTACATTGAGATTCGGAACCAGAAACCTGTTTGACACATTTTATTCCTCCAGAATTTAATGGCTCTGCCACAGTCTTGGGAAGAGTTTAAGAAACTTAAGCTGCCTCTCACCCTGCCAGTTCCTGCAGCAAAATTTTCATCACCAGAAAGTGAATTGCAGTGGGGTAGGCTTTTCTTCAAAAAGTCGTGGAGTTCGATCTCTTGCTTGAGTGATTTCTTTAGGTATATGATTCATGACTCTTTTAACGGTAGGGAATATGGTAAATGAAACATGCTCCAGGTACTGTGCCAACACTTGATGACCTGAAGGACTATATGAAGGAAAGCTTATGTGAAAAAGAAAATAGCTGGCGCAAAATGGCACAGGGGTCTGCCGAAAGAGTTTTAATGGAAAGGCTTGGTAACTTGAAGGGGAGCAGTATCAAGGAGCCAATTGTTGATGGAAGTTTAGGGAAGAAGGTGCATAACTCTGCTTTTGTTACAAGAAAAAGAGATATCGTTGGAGGTGGAACCGAGGTTGTACTCAGTGCCCTAGCAGGATACTTGAGATACTTGGAGGGTACGAGTCGAGATGACTGGCAAGAGTACGTGGATGTTTGTTAATCTGATGCTATTGTGCTTCCCTGATGCATATTATATATTCTTGTTGAAGGAATCTGGGTATATCTTATGTCTTGTTGAAGAGTGATCAGCGTTGGTTATGATACTAACCAGGGTTCATGCAAGGCTTCGTGATGCCGAGATTAGACCCGGAGCTTCATTTTTCAAACTTTTTGGACCTGTCCTCTTTCTTGGTATTGTATCCAGAAGAAGGGTTCACCATGAAGCGATCGAGTATGAAAAAGAAAGGAATGCTGGATTTATTTCTCCATTTGGATATTCAGCTGCTACAGTGTCTGCTGTAACCGATGGCGTGTGCTCTATGGAGGTACATAGAGTCACGTGTATGATATTTCTGTTCTCTTGCTTTCTTTTCCAAAATATTTGAAGCTCTTTGATTTGTTATGGCAGTGGTTTTCACTGGTGGCTCTAAATAGAGAGAGAACTGATGGACAAAGGCAGTCCATAAGGATTTGGAGATGGAAGGGCTATCTTATTCAGGTTCTGCTATCACTCATATAACTCCGAAGGCGTTGATTGTTCATTTTGTAATCGCTTCTTGATAGTTCATATAACTCAATGGCGTGAATTTAAATTGGAATCATTTCCTTGTTTCAGTACACAGTGACTGGAGAAGGCCCTGCTGTTCTGCTTGTGCATGGCTTTGGTGCTTTTCTAGAGCATTATCGCGACAATGTTGATAGCATCGTAAATAGTAAAAACCGGGTATGGACCATCACAGTTTTGGGTTTTGGAAAATCAGAGAAGCCAAACATCATTTACACCGAGCTTTTGTGGGCTGAATTGCTGCGGGATTTTATGATTGAAGTAGTTGGCGAACCAGCACATTGCGTAGGGAACTCCATCGGTGGTATGCACCATAAGTTACTAAGCTGTACTATATGTGTATAAAGGGCGGAATTTTTTAATGATATTCATCTAGTTTTGTCCGTATTTTTTATATTATCAGGGTATTTTGTTGCATTAATGGCCTTTCTTTGGCCGGTCTTGGTTAAGTCCGTAGTCCTTGTTAACAGTGCTGGCAATGTGATACCTGGATACACTCCTCTCCCAAAATCTAGAGTATGTATCATTTGAGTGCATGAGTATCTTACTGATTTTAAATTTTTGTTTGGGAAAATAGAAGAGTTTTTGGCTCCTAATTATCAGACACATCATACTGGTTTTGTTCAGGAAAGGCGAGTTCCATTTGGTGCACGGCTGGGCGCTCGTCTTCTTCTCTTGTTCCTACAATTCAATGTCGAAAAGCTATTACAGGATTGTTATCCAGTTGTAAGTAATATGAAAAGATTTTTGATATCAGTACAAAAATATATAAATCACTCATCATTGTGCCATGGTTGATATGGTTCTAACCCAACTGCTTGTTTATAATACAGAAACCTGAAAGAGCTGATGATTTTCTGATCACTGAAATGCTTAGAGCGGTATCCTTTTTAATGCTTAATTGATTCATGATGTACAAGTAAAACAATGGTGATAGTGACATTACCTTACAACACCTAGTAGTCCCGAGACCCAGGTGTGGCTATAGTCTTGGAAAGCATATTTGGCTTTGATCTTTCGCTTCCTTTGAACTATCTCCTCAAAGGGTTTGAAGAAAAAACTCTAGTTATACAGGTATCAAGATTTCAAACATTGATTGGCACCTCATCCTAACTTGTATTAGGCATTAGAAGATCAATATTTATCACCTTTTCATTCATGGTATTAGGGTATGAAAGATCCCATATCGGACCCGCAGAAGAAAGTGGCCTTACTGAAGGAGGTTTGTCCAGCAATGGTGATTAAGAAAGTTGATGCAGGTAATTAAGAAAACTCTATATACCTTAACTAGTCTATATCATTCTTGTTAACTTTGATGTGCAAGTATAGGTCACTGTCCCCATGATGAGATCCCAGAGGAGGTTAACCCGATTATCTGCGAATGGATAGCGAAGGTCGAAAAATGATGAAGAATCAGAAAAAGCCTCATCCCAGCAGATTTACTAAGGATTTGTTCAGCAGAAACAGTTTCTGAGATATGGTATGGAGTTGAGTTGTGTGTCAACAAGACATTTTTCAGTTTTTTAGAATGTAAAAAGTTTTCTTTGGTGAAATATTTTTAACAAGAAGATGTGGAGTGCGTGCTGTTTTGGGAGGCTATAGAACGACACAACGTTGGCTACTTAAAATGGAAACCCTCACGTTCGCTTTTAATTAAGTTCTGCCCAAAAACAAAAACCCCCACCAAAACGGTGTCGAGGGAACGTAACGTTGAATAAAAATTTATTTTATTTGGCGCACTGCTTCTCAATAATTTATTCTCTCCGTGATCCGTTTCTCCGGCGATCTTCTTGCTGGAATCTCAAAATCGAAACTCTGAAAATTTGCCGACGAGTGAAGGAAAGAAGAAGACGACGACGACCGAAAACCGTAAAGATGTGGAGACGCGTGGCTTCACTTTCTCCGATGATTTCTTCATCATCCCGTTCCCTTGCTGTTAACCAGGTCCAAACGACATTCTCTTGTGTTCGATTCTTCAATCCCGATCGCTTTTTCTTTCTCCGGACGATATGAAATCGTTTCCTGTTCCTTCCGTTGAATCTCTGATCTCAGTTCACTGCTTGTTTTGTAATTTTCTAGGCAGCTTCTGGGCTCAAAGTTGGGGAATCTTATGCAACGGGGATAATTAATCCGGTATGTATGTGGAGAAGCTCGATGAATCTGCTGTTAGTTGGTTTTGTTTTCGGTTTATAAATGCGATTCTGTACTCTATGATATGTATGTCACAGGAAGCACGTGTTGTTTTACCGCCGAAAGAGAAAGCTCCATTCATTACATTTGTACTTGGTGAGTTTTTAGATTCTAGTGTGTTTATTATGCTGGAACGTATGAGTTCGGATGTGTATAGGTTTTTGTTTGAAGTATGGATAATCTCTCACTTGTAAATGGACATTTCGCCATTTTTGTATCGAAAACTTTATCACTTTCAATGGTGGCATTTCAACAATTTGTTAAATTTTTTCTGAGGGTTTTGTAATATCAGGAGGTCCTGGAAGTGGAAAAGGTACACAATGCGAAAAGATCGTCGAGACCTTTGGATTGACACACCTAAGTGCTGGAGATTTGCTCAGGAGAGAAATCGCAATGAACACTAAAAATGGGTAGGAGGACAATGAAAATTTTTATATTTCCAGTGTTAGTACTAAGAATTGCCCCAAAAGTTTGTGGTTATATCTCATGATGTGGAATCTCAATTTTCAGGGCTATGATTCTGAAATTGATTAAAGATGGGAAAATTGTTCCTTCGGAAGTTACAGTGAAACTGATACAGAAAGAGCTGGAGTCGAGTGAAAGCTGCAAGTTTCTCATTGATGGTTTTCCAAGAACTGAGGAGAACCGTGTTGCATTTGAGCGCATAGTGAGTAGTGGAGTGTCATATGAGGCTGTGCTTCCCTCCTTTTAACCTTGATTTACTCTCAGTACGGAGCTGTGAACATGATGAAATAGCTCCTTGAAACTATTGCAGGTAGGAGCTGACCCGGATGTAGTGCTGTTCTTCGATTGCCCCGAAGAAGAAATGGTGAAACGAGTCTTGAACCGTAATCAGGTGCCTTATTAAAAAAGTGTTTCCACTTGTCAAATTGTCTGTCAACAGTGCCATGAAACCTGATTCTTTGCTGTTGCAGGGCCGAGTTGATGATAATATAACTACAATGAAGAAACGCCTGAAGATCTTTGAGGCCTTAAATCGTCCTGTTATTGAGTATTACAAAAATAAAGGAAAACTCTACACCGTGAGTTCTTTCCAAACGTTTATGATCTAATCCATTTCTTTGTGTTCTCTATTTGATATATTTTTGGGTATGGAAGGTTGGAGAAGCTGATGATGCTTAGAGGTTTTGATTCAAATGCCTAAATTGATATTTTCATATTTGGTGCAGATTAATGCAGTAGGAACAGTAGATGACATATTCAAACAAGTTCTACCTATTTTCACTGAGGTATACATTATCTCTCTCTCTCCCTCTCTTCAGGCATTAATGTCTTCTTGTGCTTTCTGCCACCAAATCATGATTAGAAAAGACTTTGGTATGCTTTTACAAAAATTTCGATTCCGAGGAGAACAAGAGTTTGTGTTAAGTAAGACCTACAATTTTTGTGTGCAGCAACTGAAGGAGGAGAGAGAGCATGTAAAGCCAAAGTCCTCTATCGGTTCAAGTTTGGTAGAAAACTCTTCTTCCTAACAAAATACATTTCCACTCTCAAATTTGTTCATTACTTACTCTTGAATTTTGTTGATTCGCTATGCAAATGGATGCATCGTTTTATTGTTTGTAATATCATAAGGATAAAAAACCAAGAAGAAAAAATGTAACTTAAGTTATATTTATCATCATAAGCTCAAAAAGATTGAGGAAAAAAGAAGATGGTGAGTATCGTTTACAAACCAAGCTTCTTCTTCTCTTATCCATCCGTATCGTCTTCTTCAATGAAAAAGAAACCTAGACATTACCAACAGTTGAAGCAAAAACAACTTCAAGAAGACAACAACAACAACAATGGTTTCACTTCCCTCTCCTTCACCAAACCATCTCCCACTCCGATCTTGATCGGTAAACACTCTGTTCATCGGACCCAGCTCGAAGCTTTAGACTCCGTCATCACAGAACTCGAAACCTCAGCTCGAAAAGGCATCACCATCAGTGAACCAGAGGTATTCGCTTCTCTTCTGGAGACATGCTACAGCTTGAGAGCCATTGACCATGGTGTTAGAGTTCATCGCCTTATACCTGGGTACCTCGCGCGCAATAACTTGGGGATTTCGTCGAAACTTGTTAGGCTTTACGCGTCTTGTGGCCAAGCTGAAGTTGCACACGAGGTGTTCGACCGAATGTCTAAGAGAAATTCATCTGCTTTTGCTTGGAACTCTCTTATATCAGGCTACACGGAATTGGGTCAGTACGAAGACGCAATGGCTCTCTACTTTCAGATGGCTGAAGAAGGCGTGAAACCAGACCGCTTCACTTTCCCGCGTGTCCTAAAGGCTTGTGGAGGAATCGGTTCTATCCAGATTGGTGAAGCGATTCACCGTGATTTGGTTAAGGAAGGTTATGGATACGATGTCTATGTTCTCAATGCTCTTGTTGATATGTATTCAAAATGCGGCGACATTGTTAAAGGAAGGAATGTTTTTGACATGATTCCTCACAAGGACTATGTTTCTTGGAACTCCATGTTGACTGGTTACCTTCACCATGGCTTGTTACACGAGGCTATGCACATTTTTCTTCTGATGATTCGACAAGGGATCGAGCCTGATAAGGTCGCTATATCTAGTGTTCTGGCTCGCGATTTGTCTTTTAAACACGGACGTCAGTTACATGGATGGGCAATTAGGCGAGGGATGGAGTGTGAGTTATCCGTTGCTAATGCTTTGATTGTTTTGTACTCCAAAAGAGGACAATTGGGTCAAGCTTGCTTCGTATTCGATCAGATGGTCGAGAGAGATACCATATCTTGGAATGCTATTATCTCTGCTCATTCTAAAGATCCTAATGGTTTGAAGTATTTTGAACAGATGCAGCGTGCTAATGCTAGGCCTGATGGTATCACGTTTGTCTCGGTTCTATCTCTCTGTGCTTATACAGGAATGGTCAAAGACGGAGAGAGACTGTTCTCTTTGATGTCCAAAGAATATGGGATAAGCCCGAGAATGGAACACTATGCGTGTATGGTGAATCTCTACGGAAGAGCAGGGATGGTGGAAGAAGCCTACTCAATGATTGTTACAGAGATGAGCTTTGAAGCTGGTCCAACTGTTTGGGGAGCTTTGTTATACGCTTGTTACCTCCATGGAAATGCAGATATGGGAGAGGTTGCCGCTCAACGTCTTTTCGAGTTGGAACCTGATAACGAACACAATTTCGAGCTGTTGATGAGAATTTATAGCAAGGCGAAGAGAGCAGAGGATGTTGAGAGAGTAAGGCAAATGATGGTGGATCGAGGATTGGAGACGTAAACTGTTTATACTCAAAAGGTACACATGCACATAATGCAAAGAAAATGAAGAGAAATATGAATTGAATTAGTTTCAGTAACGACATAGATAATTAGTAATAAGGGCCAAAGTATTGCTTGTAGTCTTTGATAGCTCAGAAACAGCCTTCGTCACCTTCTTCTTCGTCTCTGCATTCACCTCCCCTTCCTCAAACTCGTCCGTGCAGGTGGTCTCGTCGGTCAATGCCGAGCTCACCCACGTTTTCACGTTCTCTAGACGCTTCTCCTTAGAAACTCCGCCGCTTGTGAGATTCTTCATCTCGGCCATCGCTTGCTTGAGCTCGTCTACAGTATCTTTCATCTCCTCCATACAGTCCTTGAGGATAGGAACCTCAGGGCTGGAGGCGGATTTAGCCTTTTTGAGAAGGTTAGAGACGACCGATGTGGCGCTTTTCGCGGCTTTGAGGTTGATGCTGAGCGATGTCGTGCAGAGTTTGATTGGGTCGGATTTGATGGTAGAGGAGTAAGAGGACAATGCGTTGTAACACTTGGTTGGGTATGTTGTAGAGTTGCATGCTGTTTTAACGAATGTTTTGTAGTTTTGGTATCTTGATGGTGGAGTGGCTGCGGTTTTCGGAATGCTTAATGAGTAGTTGATGAGAACAATGAGAGTTAGAGAGAAAATCAAGAAACTCGACATTGTTTTATATGTTGTTTTGTCTATAACAAATTTGAGAGAGAGAGTTACAAAATGCAAACTTTTGGCGAATTGGGGACCAATTTGCATGTATATATACATATATTAACACAAATTATAAAAAAAAACAATTAAGAATAATTTGTTTTATTCCGGTGATTAAGGCAAGGTGGCACGTGATGTTGATATGATGAGCATGTAATATGGAACGTGAACCAGATCTCTTATTTCGGAGAAACATCAAGTAACGTACTTTTTGGTTAATATAGATTAATAGTACATGCTAATCATATCTTCTTCTTCTTCGTTTTCTAATTATTAAGAGAGACAGATCGAAGTATGTATAATGTATGTGCATAACAGATCATTAATATGCAAATTGGTCTCTGATGCATGATTTTATTATACGTATCATGGTGTTAATTGACTGGAATCTGCGTACATAATATTATAGTAATCTTATTATATAAAACTGAACGCGCAGAGTCATTGTTAATTTAAATGGTGACATGTGTCAATATAATAGTAAATAGAAATTGTTATAACTTTTTCTATTACTATTAGATTTTTAATCCGCGCTACGCGCGGATATGCTTTATATATTTTTAACAAATATTTTATTAAATCTATAATATATACAAAAACTATTAAATTATATTTCTATATTATATATGTGTGAGTAAAGACATACTATTATAAGACGAACACATCATATACGACATAAAATACATAATTGAGAAACTATAGCATAGCTCTCTTTAAAAATTTTCAAAATACAACGTTATCGTTCGAGTATTTTTTGTAAAATTTTGTCTCTTTTTTTATCTTTTATTGATGATTTAACTTTTTATGTTATTTTCATAGTATCTTATGATATGAGTCGTACAATATCAAATGTCAAAAGATCCATTTTTATGATTTTCAACATGCGCAAATTCATCGTTATTCTTCCTTTCTCATTTTTTTTTAATAATATACCCTTTAGAGATAACATGTTACTGAGAAAAAATCTTTTGACTATCCAAATTCATGTACTATACATAAATCTTACTTTCTTAATCTCACTGCTAAATAGTGTATGGACGTTTTACCATCGCTTTTAACCCTTTTCTTTTTTTTGTATAAGCTAACTGCAATCATATTATCAATGTGTCATTTTAAATAATTTATATTTTTTTTGCCAAATTCTTCTAATTTTTATCTCCCAACTTTCATGTTTTTCTCACATTGTTTTCAAAACCATTTAATAACTTTTCCTCTTATCATTTTTTCTGAATTTTTTGTTTTTTATATTTTTAGTACTCATATATTTATCTTCTATAAATCTATCTAAATATATAGTCATTATTTTCTATCCTCATTTACAGTTTATGATTCTTGATTGCATGATCGATACACACAAAAATATGAGCCAGAAAATTAAATAGAAGTCAAACTCAAGAAAGCTTTATAAATTTTACGATATACAGAGGAAAGTGAGTTTAGTATTTACATTTGTATAATAAAACAATAATTTTAAAATCAAAATTTTGTAAATAAAAAATAATGTAAGAAGCTACGAAATCTTATATATATATTACTTTAATCTTAGAAAAATCTAAGTATATCGGACAACTATAAAAGATTAACCACTTACCACATAAAATAACTACTTAATCTCAAAAAATCACTTTAATCTCAAAAAAATCTTGATTTAACTCAAACAACATCACTGAAAACTTCAATATGGAATAACCACTTACCACATAAAATTAAATATAATTCTAGTAAGCGTTCTAATATAAAATATATTTATTTCTAAAATGTATTTATTACAAAGACAAAAATTATATTTTTGTACGTACTTCTCCATTTTAAGAACATTCCATGTTTAGGTACAATAGTTTTTGTTTAAACATCCCCTAACTATTAATTGAGAAGTAACTTAAGTGAGATTTGCTTACTTGCCAAGTTTTTAGACGCTCTCTAATTAATTGTTATAATTCTATTGGCTATTACTTTTTCATATTTTTCTTTTTAAAAAATATTTAATCAATTCTTATTTAAATTGAAAGTTGTTAAAGTTATTTGCATTTTCGTATATCATTTAAATTGAGAGTTGTTAGCATTAATTATACAACTTGATTTTCTATATGTTCCGATCCTTAAAGTTATTTGCATTTTCCTTAAACATATTTACAATCGTTTCCAAAACCTAATAACAATGGTGTATTTATGTAGGATTTAAATATATTATAGTTTGATAACCAGAGGAGGAGAAGAGGCACCAGAAGCTTGACAAATGGTTTTATATCATAAACACAAATGATTTATACTGTTTCTTCTAGGATCTTTATGTATATTCTTACTCAAATCTTTCAGCTAATAATACCCTTGATTTTTAACAAAAAATAATAATAATACCCTTGATTTATAAAATCGAAAAGTGTCATGGAATATATAACCGATCGTTTATTGAAGGTTACGATTATTTGAAAAATGATCCAATGACCCAGAAAATACAAAATGCAAAATACTTTTTTTGTGCACAAATGCAAAATACTATAAATTTTATATGATACAATTTATTTTATAATAATACTATAAACTTTATATGATACATCTCCTATATATTAATTGAGAAGTAGTTTAAGTAAAATATGCTTATGTGTCAACTTCTTAGAGTTTCAACATTAAATTGTTATAATTTCATTGGTCAAAATTTTTCAAATATTTTATAACCAAACAAATCTCATCAAAAAGCAAATCTTGTGGAATATTTCAACAAAAATTATGTTTTACAATTTAAAAGAATTAATTAATATGTTTCTCTCATCCCAAAATGTGTATTAATAAATGTCATCAAGACAAAAAAACTCTAGATTATTCACAAAAACAACTAAGCTCTATGTTTTTTCAAAAAAAAATTACTAACTCGACCACAATGATAGACTATATTTCTCTTTATCTAAATCTAAAACCATAATACTCAAATGATCTATCATTTAAAATAAGAAAAGATAACCAACTAAATTAACGGCAAAAATTATTATCATATTTAAGTCAATTTTTCTACTCGAAAAAATTTGATAATATCTAAATAAATAATTTATATTATCTAAACAAAATATCAAAAGATTTAAATTTTATTATTAGTAAGCAGAAATATATTTCATTATTAAAACACATAAAAATAAAATAAATTATATTATTATATAAATATATTTTAAATTTTTTCCCGCACATGTGCGGGAGGTCATCTAGTGAAAACTTATATATAATTATTTTTTAATAGTGATATAGATTTCAAGTAAATTTCCATTTTTTAATAACTAGGACTTTGTGTCCGCGTTACGCGCGGATTTGTGTTTGAATAAGAATCCTTCGAGCTGTTATTAGTGTGTTTGTATCCTCGACTGTTTCCCAAGCGTAAAATATGAGATCTCGTATGTAAACCCTTCCTTTTGATCTTCTATGTGTGTCGCTACGGTTGAAGAATGCATGATTGGTCTACCATCTGTTCAAGTGGGAACTGAGCTTGTGTGAGGGGAATTATTGAAATACACTTTTACGAGGTATAAGAGAGCTTTAAAGCTTCTTTGTCAACCATGAGCATTGACATTCTTTTGGTTCTCCCTTTGTTGGCCCAATCTTGTACCACCCAAAAGCGGAGGAACCGTACTATTATTGGGCGTCTGTAGAAACCAACATGTAGGGTGTGTACGGTCCGAGGGTCTCTTCTTTAAGTTTTTCAACAACCGTTCCTCTCAATTGAATCTGAAAAATCATAATATGAGTAAATTTAGCAGCTAATGATGAATATAATGTTAATCTATAGCGTGGAGAATGCAAAATCTCTAGATCATCAAGAAGCGTAGGTGGAATATTGTTAGTATCTTCGAAAAGGAGATCCTTCACAACTTCACTGTAAATCCCCTCAGATGAGATTTTTGGAGTAAATTTTCTCTTTTTTATGCTAAAAGAAACACTTACCTCATCATTTATATCACAAAATGTAACTTGCATAATGTCAGGTTTTGTAACATAACGTAGTTTATACTATACACGTACTTCGTCATTTTGTGAACAAAGGGTTTTAAACTGAGTCATTAGACTCCCCTAAAATTCTTGTACACATTCGTCTAAAATTTGTATTATTATTTTGTGTAATCTTTTGGAGTTCAAACGGATATTTACATTTTTATATGAAATTTTGTTAGTTTAAAAAAAGGGGAGGATAAAACCATAACCGGATAAAAGAAACCAAGTCAAACCAAATAGGTGATTTGTATTTATGGTTAAGCGCAAAATTCATTTGAACATTAGTTCTATGAAGTTTGAGTTTTGTTGATTTAAAACGTTAAACCCAAAGACTAATTCGATATTCAATCAAATTTGAAATAAATAATTATTTTAGCTTTCTTTTTTGTTGAATTTTCGTTTCCTATTTTTCACATTCTTAAAACCATAATGCATCTAAGTTTCGTATTTATCCTCTCAAGAAATGTAGAGCTTACACTGGTTCAGAAGATAGAAAAAGAAACATTGATGTCTGAAGACCATATTTAAGTGTTTAATGATATATCTTTGATCTTTTTTCAGTTACTATTACATAGATGCCTATCTTTTATTATACTTCTCGCTTGGTATATCATGATAGCACACCAAGTAGCATAATTTTAATGAAAGAAACAAAAGAAATATCAATGACCAAATGTGTAACTTTCTTGCTTGTACCTCCATCTTCAAGTTGATTGGTGTTACCAGCATTAGTAAATGTGTAACATCAAAGAAACATTGTTTCCCCGCTGCATTGAAAGTACCAAATATGTTCAATTTTCAATAGCAAACAATGGCAAACAAAAGATAAGAAAGCCATGCAGTAGTCAGAGAATGCTATCTTAGACACGATATGCGTTAAACAATTCATTGTATATTAGCTTTCTAATTTATCACTACGGTTCCAATCATTTGGTTAGAGGTTTGTATCTTTATGCAATGTGAATGATGAAGACTAAAACTTAGAGACATGGAATGAAGAATGGCAACAGGAATAGCGAATAAGCGTTTGTTAATATGAATCCCATTAGATAATGCGGTCAGCTCTTCTGATAAAATTATATATCATCAGTTTAAAATTTTTTGCTTACTCCTTCAGGCAGCGGTTGACAGTGGGACAATCCTTAGAGCTTCCCGCTTCTAAGCTACCGGTAACTCCAGTTATGTGTGTCATTTGGCCAAACACATCTACAAGGGAGGCAAGTTGTAAAAGATGCAATGGAGAAGAATATGTGTAACAACTTCATGGTAGTATTCTTACCGAAGAGGTCGACTCTAAACTACTGCTTTAGGATCCTGCTTTCTCCTTCAGGAACCTCGACAACAGAAGTCTGGGTCGTGAACACACTGGTGAGTTTGTTATCAGCAGCTGTGAAATGGTCTCTCGCTGGCCTCAACATGAACCTACGTATCCTATTTGCTTTCCCCACGACCATTAACTTGGCGAATCTAGTAAGACCACTTACCGGGATGAAAACCCTGGACAACGGAACACAAGAACGGCCAGAGGTTAAGAAGATGAAATGGAGATGAGAGTAGTTGATATAGACGGCTTACCTCAACATCGAGAAGGAGCATCACGTGGCATATGAGCGTTTGTCCTTTCTTGATGTTCCTAGCCTCCCAAATCAAAAGAGTGGACGACTGTGATGCAGATTTCTTCATTGCATAATATTTTTTGGTCTTCTCGAGGACGGCGAGGATTCAGTTTTGCGCAGAGAGATCCATCACGACGTGAGGAAACATAGTAGTCAGATGAGAAGGATTTCTTTGGGAGGAGTGCTAGCTTTATATGAGTTGCATTGATGGTCTTTAATGGCTTGCAGGTGGCCATATCGCGGTTGAAGATAGAGTAGGTGGAGGGACATGATGTTATTACGGTATCTAATGGAGACATTCAAGGTTTCGCGTAACGGGTGGAGAGTGGGAAGAGTGGAGAGACAAAAAGGCTGGAGGAAGAGAGATGGTGAAATAAATTAGGGTTGGGCGGCAGAAAGGAAGAAGGTAGATGGTGGGTGAGATCTGACCATGGAGAAACACCATGTTGTTTATGAGATAGGAAAGTTTTGGAAAACAGCACGTCTTTTGGATCTTAAACGACAAAGCGTCGATCAAGAGGAGGGAGACATTTTGTGTTGTTAAGCCAGGAAGATGACGTGGCGATTTGAAGGGGGCTTGTGCTAATAGCTGACGTGGCACATTTAGGGTGGAGAATGAGTCCCTTTTAATTAGTATAACTAGGACTATACCCGCGCTACGCGCGGGTTTGTGTTTCTAATTTTTTGGATTTCTCAATATTAAAACATAGTTTGTTATTGTACGAAATTCGTATGAAAAATGTTATGAAATTTGATATTGTAGATCTTCTATTTTTTTTTGCTATGATTCTTACTTGTAATATTCATTTGAGTGACCGACCAAATCGAAACCACATCTCGCCCCATTCAACTAATATGTGAAAAACATTAGATGTTCCTCCCATCGAAAATACCCAACGGAACCGCGAGACTCTTGAGGCTTGCAGGTTGCTTCACAGTTCTAAGCTGATATGACTAAATTTGGCATAAAGTATGATTACTTTTAGACTATGAAAAATAATTAAGGATGTTAGTACCAACAAAATTTTGATTTTGAAGTGCTTAGAGTTTTAAGAATCGAAAAAGTACTGAAATTTGTTTTTGTCTTTTTAAACATTACGTTTAAATGATATACTTGTTTATGGTTTCATATGTTTTACAAAGAGTAAAAATCAATTTTGTAAAGATAACATAGTTTACAATTGCATCACGAAGTTGCATTTATGGTGAAGTACCCAAAGTTTTGGCTTACAAACTATTTTTTAGTGTATTAGAATTGAAGATTACAGCACCCCAAGTTTGGCTTGCATCACTCTTTTTAGTGTATCGTACTTGAAATTCACATACGCCTCTACCAAAACGACAAAATACAACAAAATAACATACCATAAAAAGGCCTTTATGAGGTTGAGGCTGGCTTTGTTTGATTGAGAACTACATAC
Source organism: Anastatica hierochuntica (assembly GCA_900406275.1). Classification (NCBI taxonomy): domain Eukaryota; kingdom Viridiplantae; phylum Streptophyta; class Magnoliopsida; order Brassicales; family Brassicaceae; genus Anastatica; species Anastatica hierochuntica. Next base: position 17,647 of record OVAN01003597.1, read on the forward strand.
ATTTGTTCAACAAGTCCATGATAAAGACTATTTTTTGGTGACTTCACGCATGTTCGTCTTTCCCCTTACTCTAATAGTCTAATTTCTCTAAACTTATGGTATTTTTGGTGACTTCCCCGTGTTTCAAAATTTTTGGAGAATCACGCACCTGTTTATTTGGTTTTTTCATGCAACTTTTTATTTGAGATCTTATCACAAAGCAACAGAAAGAAATTTGAGACTCCACAACTTCGTTTCGAACATCCTCCACGTTTGATAAGTGACATTGGAATTTTGTATCTGGGAAAAAATGTCGGGCAGCTCAGCTTATCACTCCGTACCGTCACATTTTACATATCACAATTCTTAAACCCCCACTTGGTTAGGGTCTTCTTGCTATGAACTACAACACAACCTTTACTTCAACTTCTTCACACCACTCTTTTATTCAAATGTTCTTTATTAACATGAGGGTTTTAAAAAGTGGTTCAAAAAAATAGTTACTTATGATTTAGTCCCAAATTTATAGTCATCATCTATGGGTCAAATTCACAATTGTCTTGCTTAATGGTAAACTCATTGGCCACGATTCTTTTGAAATAGGCATTATTAAGAGTCTTGACCCTATCGTGCTCCACAGGTAAGACCTGATTGAGAAACACCTAAGTGACACGAAATCCCTTCGTTGATTGGACCTAAAATATCGACATAAAGCACTCCTCATTAGTCGTAAGCTTGTTTGGCAGATTTTGCCATTGAAGGATTTGCTTAAGGGTAGAAACACATTGTCCCTTCTTTGGCAGCTTGCTCGATAATCTCTAATAGTTTCTCCTCATCCTCAACCTGATCAATCCTCAAACCAAATCCATAGGGACCATCCCAATTCCCAAAACTGTCTCAGTTGAAGTTTCAAAAGATCAAGTTTTTATTATTTGTTTTTGCTCCTATGATCACTAATTGAAACTCCTTCTTGCCAACACAAATATTCGCTAAGATGCGTACAAATATCAACTCCCGCATAGATCTCTCTGTAAATCTCATAAACAACATCTTCTTCTAAAGCAGAGAAGTGAAAGGAAGATACTTTGCCGAAAATAACAAAAGATGAGATTTTTATTCTTACCCAAGAGAAGATATGCATATTTAAATAACATCCACAATTCACCAAGAATTTTTCGTATTTCGCAAAGCTCGGGCCATGGACCAGCGATTCAATTTGGGAATAATGTTCCGCTTCGGAGTCGAAGGGGTCGTAGATGTGGTGGGTGGATGGAGGAATGAATCAGGTTCCTTCTTATGTCCGTGCCTGTGATTATTGTCGCAATATGCTTCTTGCAAGCATTTGCTAGCCTCCAGAAACTCCCATTAGCTCTCTGAAATCTCCGAGGATTCAAGAAGCTTATGTGCAAATCGGATACCGTTGAGAGGATTCTTGATTTCTTGGCTTATTTAAGTTAATTCGTTGAGTTGATTCAGTTCAAGGTAGCTCAAAACCGATTCTGCAAGAAGAAGAAACATTCGATAACTTTCCCTTCGGCGTTTTTCATCTGGTTTGCGGTTAAAGAGGGTTCCATGTACTTCCCTTCCTTACTAAAGAACCCAACCAATGAACTCTCTGAAACATTGTGACTATAAATTCCTTCGTACGTAGAGATCAAGGATTAAACCAACAATTCATTGATCTTGGAATCGCTTCGTGAGTCAGGGTGAGAGGAACAGAACAATCTATTGGCTTTATAGGATGAGAAGGGTTGCCATTAGTAGGAGATGAGTCGACATCGTAGCCGTTTTGCATTTATAGAGAGGCGGTGGGTTAATTGAGGTTTAGGTTACGAAAGGGAGAAGATGAAAGGAAGGTGGAAGAAGGCGATGTTTTATTTAGTCTGGGATGGGCTATCATATTTCTGTAGGTGATTTGAAGTTAGGTGGCTTTTTTGGGTGGAGGCTCATATTTAGTTCAGTTGTGGCCACGTTTCTGGAGAAGAATTGTTGTACACTTGATACAAGCTAAGGCATATGACGTGGCAAGCTAAGGGTAGTTTTACAAAATCTGACGTGGACACCTTCAGGAGCTTGGATTAGCCGTCCATGCCACCGAGTTCATAGGCGTCGGAATAGCCTGCATTTATGGGATACATTGATGTATTACGTGATGCTCTCTTGCCTTTTGTCGGTTGGAGGATAGAGCGTAGCAGAGGATGGGATTTTCCGTGCTACGCGCGGATTGTGCCATAAATATTTGTCATCATATAAATTTTTATGTTAAGCATTTAGAAATCCAATATTTATGCTTTTTTGTGACTTATATATATTATATATGATCGTGTTACATTATCGATAATTTGGAGTGTATATGTATAATACTAAAACATTATATTACTCGATTAAAGCAATTCAAGCAAAAAATTATATTACTCGAGCCTGCTAACAACAAATCTATTACAATGTTTAAAACCGACTTAGGCATAGCTTTGAGACACATTTTTTTTCAAATTTCAATAGACCAAAGTTTTTTTCTATGGTCGATTACTTAAAAAAAAAAGAAAAAGAAATCCAAATTGATAGTCATGCCTCCTAAAAATTTAGAAGTTTTCCACTTTTTGTCAACCCTATTCCAATTAGTTTGTTGTATTTAAATTGGTGAATGTGAGTATAATACTTTTTTCTTCAAATAAACGGATTTAATGAGACGAATGACTTGAATAAGTGGATTTATTTTCTTTCAATATTAAACTATATATTTATTTTTGTTTATTTTCTTCTTTCTTTTGTATTTTGTTTACGAAAAATAAGACCTATTCGAGAAAAATAATAAATAGGCTCGATTCGATTTCAGTTTGTACTATTCAGTTTTCAGTTTATTCGGATTTTAAAAATAGATCCTATTTGTGGGAAAATATATTTTACCAAGAAAAAATTTAACAGATAGACAATAAACCATTATTTAGGTTTTTATTTTAGAACCCCCAATATTTGATTAGCTTTTAGTTTTGCAATTTGACACACTTAATTATGGATTATTATGGTTTTTCAACAAATTCACGCTTTTATTAAAGAATCTTGGTTCATATTCATATTTTGATTAATCGAGGGAAGCGCTTTGGAAAATTTGGAAGCGGCTAAAGAGAATTGTTATTTATATTCAGAAAATTGGGTTGCATTCAATAATTGAATTAATTGAAGAAAGTAAATCGATAAACTGTTACGATTCGTAACGAAGAAGAATGAATGCAAGCTTATGACATGGCAAGTAGCAAATAACTTCTACGTAAAATGATGCGTATAAAGAGAGTGATGTGGCAAGGTTAGAAGAAATATAATTGAAGCTTATGTGGACACCCTTAGAACTCATAAGCCGCTCTTTTGGATAAAGTGTATTTATAATAAGAATAAGTGTTACTTAGTCTCGATCATTTTATATGACTTTATAATAAGATTTATTCAGCTCCTCTTCGGTGTTACCAACATCGTGTTAGTAATCTATGTCTCCTTTCTTCTTCTTTATTCTTTTGAACTTCTTTTTCCCTATGTATTACACTTGTTCAGTAACGTTTTCACTAGATCTTTTCAATTATATATCAAACAAAAAATATATGTTACTGTATTCAACTCTTCAACTAACGCAACTACATACTGCAATCTCATTTTTGGGAGAATAAATATAATAATACATACCATAATCTACTCACCCAAATCCTCCACAAAACACTAAACACACGTACACTGCACTCTAAAGAAAGGGAGACCACCAGTTGACCTAAACAGGCACAACCACAATGATGCGGACCAACACCTTCCCATGCTTCACTATTTCTCACTCCTTATTAGCTTCACTATTTCCCACTCCTTATGAGTCAACACCTTCCATCTCACTGTCCCACCATCCTGAACCATTTGTATCTGCTAGAAAGTTTATAAGTATTTGCATCCTGCACCACTTCTTCTAAGTATTCGCTTTCCGTTTGCATCGGTTTTTCTACTTTTAAGCTACCTCCAAAGACCAAAGCAGATCTTTTCGTTATGTTCATTCTCTTTATACCTAGCCATTCAATGTATAATTTTATCAACAATTGGGATTCAATGTTCATTAAAATTTAGTGATGAAAGAGTAAGACCTCTCAATACCTCATTTAAAAAATCGAAACACTTGCAAGAAAATAACAGAAAATGAACAAACCTTCGAAGCTGTCTTTTCTTTCCTTGATAGATGTCTCTCACAACGATATCAAAAACAATATCTCCTTTGATTTCAGTGGAGCAGGAAGTCATATAATCCAATTCTTCAGTAGTGGTTTGATCCAACAGCTTAAGACTCGCCTGACCAGTAACATCAATACTCATATCTTCTCTTAATTGGTTTTCTTTTGGCTTGGACTGTTGAAGCGTTGTCTTCTGAAGATAGACATCGCCATTTTTCTCCACCCCAAGCACATGAGAATGTGTGAGTCAGATATTCAGAGATAACCAATAGGTTGAAAGCTCTTGGCCTCTCCTGTTTAATGGAGGCACAAAACAAAAGTCAAACTTCTTCATAATACTACAATCATCTATTAGGTGGCATCTAATCATTGACTTTAGCTGTAGAATTTGTCGTCCTCCTATGCCCAAAAGACTTACTGAGCATGTCGCTCTCCGTTTCGACGAAATTATAAGGCCACAAAAACAATCAACATCTTGTTAACTTTTATAAGGGCCTAAGCATCATAGAAATGATAATAAAAACAAATAAAATGAAAAATATTATAGATTTCAATATTAATTTGAAAAGACCATAGTTTAACGATATTACTTTCGAGGAAATCCTTCAAGATCCACGCAAAGTGCAAGTATAAGTAGGCCATTCACTGAGAAACACATAAAATTGAACCAAGTTATCAAATTTGGTAAAAAAACATTGTGGTATATTATCATTAATCTGCAAATTAAAGTGAGGCTCTGCCGTATTTTCTATTTGATCCAACACTCAAACGGATCATTGATGTAATCGAAGAGCATAGACTTTCCAACTTCATCTTTGTTGCAATCAAAATAAGCAGGCCGTAGAATAAATCAGATAGCTTTCTCGGCTTTTCTGGAAAACATTCTAAAGATAAACCAAACTAACAAACTTAACCGAAGAGTTAGGATTTACCAGTAGAGATCATGGTTCAGAAAGCTTTCGTGAGTCTTTGATATTTTTTGGCCGACATTATCGACAAAGGTAAGTAAGAAATCCACGCTTCGCTCTTTGTCTTTCTCAATTTAAGATCTGATCCGATCAGTTCATTTACTTTTGAACCTCTGTACCTATCAATTCAAAGCGAAAGGTCTCCATGTTTGAATTCATGATGGGGAAAAATTGTTTCTCGGACAATCATAAATGAATTCAATTGACTCAAAACAGAATATCCCGACGTATAAATATCCACAAACCTTGAAACAGAAAAGCATACCTAGATGAAACTGGTGGCGACATTGTAGATCTTCGTCTTTAGATTCGAAAGCTATCTCGCACAAGCATAGCAACCCCAAAGTTTAGATTTCTCTTTGGTATTTGGTTTCTACTTACTGTCAAAAACTAATGGAGATGAGATAAATACAAAGTTCGAAGGTTTTAGAGAAGAGATAAGGAACGATATGGAGGGAGGCATGTAACAAAAGAAAAGGTGAACAAAGCCAGGGGAAGATGGACCGTCTTTTATTATTGTCTGATTTAGGTTTGTTTAGAATTCATTAAAATGTGGCATTATTTTAGTTGTAATTGTTTTGCTGATGTGGCAACATAAGAAGTATTCTAAATTAGCATAGGTGGATAGTCTAAGATGTTAGAAATAGCCCCTTTTAATTAGTTAGATGATGTGGACCAATTAAATTTGGTTTTTTAAATCCTATGTGGACATCCTTAGCATCAAATAACACCAACTTTTATATAGAATAGATTTGTTATCTATTTTTTGAAAAAGACAAAAGAACAAAACCGGAAAAAGAGCATTAGTTTTTTAAAATGGAAATTATATAACTAAAAAAAATCAAAAAAACTGTAAAATTAGAAAATAAATATTATAAAGAGAATTTTTGAAAAATACCCTAAAGGTGTTTTTATTTTTGAAAAGTACACCCATTTTTGTTTTTTTCGAAATCTACAATTTATATTATGTGAATTGACCTTTTTAACCTCATACATGTTAAATTTACATATTTCAATTCATAAATTCTAAATTTCTATTTTAAATAATAATAATATTTTGTTTGAGATATATATTAATTATTTATTTAAAATTTAAATTATCATGGGAGGATAACTAGGAGATGCCATATTCACCTACCATATGTTAGCTACTTTGACAAACTTTTATCAAAACATCTCGCCATAGCGTAAATCAAGATACTATGCCAACCATGCCATGACTGAGAAAGAATCTTAGCTTTCAAGAACATCGCATGGTTGGCGTAGTATTTTGATGGATCGAGAAGTGTTGTTCATAGAAGTTAGCTGGCTTGTGGGAGATGGCAATTCAATATCAATTTAGGGAGATTCATGGCTCTCTAAGGCCGAGCCTTGTCAACCTTTTGGACATGTGGATTGCGGTCTACGATCCCTCCTGGTCAAAGACCTCATCAACCCTTCTTCTCACCAATGGTTACGGTATGAGATTGAGAAACATATTCCATAATATGGAGACTTGGTTATCTGTATACCTCTGAGTGTACGATCTTTTGCTGATAACTTAGTATGGCTTCCAGAAAAGAGAGAAGTTTATTCGATTAAATCAGCTTATAAGCTCTTAACTGGAGATGCTCCGAGACCTTTAAAGGATTTTGATTGGCTAAAATGTGTTTGGCGTCTCAGGTCACTCCCCATGATCTGCTCATTTATTTGGAAATCATTCTCCGGAGCTTTGGCGGTGGGTTCACAACTTCAAAGACGAGGGGTGCTTGTGGATGGCCTCTGTTTTCGGCGTGGCGTTGTGGAAATAGAGGATCACGTGCTTCTCAGTTGTTTTTTTGCTCAAAGAGTTTGGGACATGGCTCTGGTAGCCTTACCTACCTTTTCATTAGCTCCGACTCTGCCCGTCTTCCTTAAGGCAAGTGTTGAAGGTGTTAACCTTCCACCATCGGGTTTAACCACTGTCAATTTAAGTGCATGGATTTGTTGGTACATATGGAAAGCTCTTAATGAGTGGATATTTTCTAAGGTTGTGCTTGATAAGCACAAGGTGATTCTTAAAGCCTTGACATTGGCTAGGGCTTGGTTGCTTGCGCAGGAAGCTATCTATGTTCCATCAACAGTTCGGCGATCGGTGATGGGTCAATCTTCCATGGCTATTGGTCCTTGGCATGGTATGAGCTGTTTTGTTGATGTTTCATGGAAATAAGAAACTTTAACATGTGATATAGGTTACCTTTTCCGTTTTGATAAGGATGTATTTAGATGAATTCTCATAGTACCGTCAAAATGTTAGCTCTACATTAGAGGCAGAAGCGTGGGCGTGTGGGTGTTGTTATAAGTCATTCAAAAGGCTACATCTCAAGACATTTAAGAGATTAGTGTTTTCTCTGATTCTTAGAGCAGCTCCAACGGAAGCATTATATGAATTCTTAGCTCTTAAACCTATGTTAAAATGAATATAATAACATTATAAGTATGGCTTTAGCGAAGGATCGATCCTTAAATAAGAATTTTAATGATCGAATCCTTAGACACGTGGCAAAATCTGATTGGCCATAATTTTTTTTTCTTTTTCGTTTGGAAAATCACTTTCTCATTTTCGCGATATCATCGAGAATTGCTCTGGAGAGGCGATATCGGAGGCGATTTTTTTCTTCGTCGTTTCAGGTAAATAGAATCCTTATTCTTGTTGATTTCTGGGTTTTGATTAGCTTCTAGGTTGTTTTCGTCGCTAATTAGGGATCATGTTTGCCTTTTCGAATCGATTTGGGGATTTGGGAATTAGGGTTTTCGTTTGGTATTCGAATCGATTTGGGTTTTCGTCTGACCTTTTTCTTAATGTTGTAGGTTGAGTTATGGATGAAGACAAGAGATCGATAAAAAACAAAAAAGAGCACTGCGACATGCTATATTACGTTGCAGATGCTGAGTTTGGGATTCCCAAATGTTGCCCATGCGGTGCAGGAATCAAGAACGAGATAGCTCCAGAGGAAGTTGTTGACAATCTTCCTGGGAAAAGGTTCTTCACCTCCAAAGACTACAAGGTATGAATATTGTTGTGTCTTCTCGATTGCCTCATTTGGTTTTTGCATATCTATGAATGTTGTTGTCTAACAATGAATATTCTGTATTGGTAGAATGATGGGTTGCATTTTAGGCAACCATGGGTATTTGGTATTGAAGAAGAGATTCAGAGGCTCACTATGCGGGTTGAAGATAATCAGAAGCTTATAAGAGAGTGTGAGAAACTAAGAGTGAGTTTCTGTCTGTCATTTTCAGTATATTGATAGTTGTTGATAATCATAAGTTTATGTTTGATCTTATTTTGTGATTTCTTTGCAGGAAGAGGTGTAGATGCTGACTATGAGGGTCGATGAGCTTGAGAGGGTTCTCTAAAAGGTCAGTTCTCCAAACAAGTTCCTCAACTCTTTTCTTTCAATAACACAACCTCATAGATGTTTGTGAATTGCTTAAAACTTCAAACCTTTTAGTAGTTGGTTTTAAATCTTCATTTCTTTTATAACTTAATGGTTAGTAGTTGGTTTTAAAACTGAAACTAGTTTGAACCAGGAACTATAAACATTAACTAGTCTGAAACTGAAACTTTTAGTAGTTGGTTTTATATCATTAACTAGTTTGAAACTGAAACTAGAAACAATAACTAAAACTCAAGAATAACTAAAACTCAAAGTGAAATAGTCCTAATCTGTTCCAAATTGAACCAGGAACTATAACTCAAACTCAAGAATTCATGATCTTATACAATTGTCTCTAACTGTCCTGAGTTGATTGATGGTAAATACTACTGAGTTAAATACACTTCTATTAGTTTACCTACTAGACTTTGTAATTTAAAGTTGAAGCAGTTCAAAAGTAATCCACACTTAAACACCACTTAATTGTTTCTATTGTTCTGAGTTAATTGTGTCTAACTTATCAACTATTCTGAGTTGATAGCTTATAAATGCTTATAAATCCCTTACTTAAACCTCTTTGTTGTGAGTAGAGACACACAGAGGCTTCTTCTAAAAAATGGATAGCACCCCTGGTTTTGTTAGCCTATTAACCAGCCAATCACCAGTTGACCTTGAATCAACAGAACCTATTTGGTTTAGTAGCCAATGTTCTGATGATTCAAGTGTCAAGGAGAGAAGGGAATGGTCACCCAAAGAGGATGTAAAAAGAGAACCACTCTGTGAGATGGAATTATCCCTCAAACTCAAACTTATGTCTGAGATGTTGTGATTGTATTAAGGTAGTATGTTTAGTGATGTTTGCATTAGAGATCTTTGTAGTAGTATGTTTGATAAGTCTAGTAGGTACTTTGTTAATTGGATACTTTGCTAACTCTTCTCCTTTTTCTGTTTCAGGTACAATACAAGGACATGTGACTATTGTAGGTGACTATTGTAGGTGACTATTATTCACTCACGGGTGCTTTTTCTTTTGGTTGTATTGTCATGTGAACCAAGTCACGGGTTGTTTTCTTTTAGCTGTTTCTTCCTTTTATAAGTTTGTTTCAAGACTCGGCAATGAGCTATATGTTTTGCTCTTCTTCTTCTACATTAAACTTGTTATTCTGTTCTACTATCTCTCCATCTTCTTTCTTCAGAACTTGTAATGCAATGAGCTAGTGTATTCTCTTTAAATTTCTCCTCTTTAACTCTGTCTTCACAACCACATTACCAAGGTATTCAAATAGTATGATAATTAGATTAATAGTAACCGTGAACTTTGGAATTAAGTTTGATAGTAACTATCCTCTATAACGATATTGTTTTAGTCTATATTTTAAGACTACTCATTACATAGACTAATTTGAAAAAAAAATGAAATAATATTAATTTGATAGTTACAATTTGTTCTAAAACGTTTGGTTTGATAATTCAGTTTTAAAGGAAGGTACAACAATTGGCACAAAATGTCCTCATCTTCATCCGATGAACTCGAACAAAGATTGAATGAAGCTTTTGATGATATCTTCGAAGATACGTACAACAACATCGTGGAGTCTCGAACAAATAAGCAGAGGAAACGTGCATACATAGAACAACATCGTGAAGAAGGCCACAACCGTTTATGGAATGACTACTTCAGTGAAGATCCGACATTTCCGCCTCATTTATTCAGACACCGTTTCCGCATGAACAAGGCATTATTCATGCATATTGTCGATCGCCTCTCAGAAAATGTTCCATTCTTTCAGCAAAGAAGAGATGCAATCGGAAGGTTAGGTCTATCTGCACTACAAAAGTGTACAGCAGCTATTCGTATGCTTGCTTATGGTTGTGCGGCTGACGCCGTTGATGAATATCTTCAACTTGGTGAAAGCACAGCATATCGTGTTTAGAAAATTTCACAGAAGGAGTAATACAGTTATTTGGAGATGAGTATCTACGAAGACCCACAACAAAGGATCTTCAACGACTACTAGATATTGGAGAGATACGCGGCTTTCCTGGGATGATAGGAAGCATTTACTGTATGCAGTGGGAGTGGAAAAATTTCCCAACTGCTTGGAAAGGACAAGACACACGTGGATCAGGAAAGCCGACAATTGTCTTAGAGGCTATAGCTTCACAAGATCTTTGGATATTACACGCTTTTTTTGGTCCTCCAGGTACCTTAAATGATATTAATGTCCTCGATCGGTCATCTATTTTTGATGACATTTTACAAGGTCGAGCTCCAAGGATACAGTACGTGGTCAACGGACACGAGTATGATTTGGCGTACTACCTCACAG